>JAPXFY010006765.1:0-12077 GCA_030674185.1 Monoplex corrugatus | reverse complement strand
GTGTGTGTGTGTGTATGTGTGTGTGTGTGTGTGTGTGTGTATGTTGTGTGTGTATGTGTGTGTGTGTGTATGTGTGTGTGTGTGTGTGAATGTGTGTGTGTGTGTATGTGTGTGTGTGTGTGAATGTGTGTGTGTATGTGTATGTGTGTGTGTATGTGTGTGTGTGTGAATGTGTGTGTGTGTGTGTGTGTGTGTGTGTGTGTGTGTGTTGGTTTCAAGAGGTGGAGAATAGGACCTATGAAACAATAAGCTGATACCACTAGAATGTCTGAAGCATTGAGATAAGCAGCATACCTGACACAGGCCAGTTTTATCAGGTCTTAACCCTTTGACCTCCCCACCCTGTCCATCAACTGCAAAAACTTAACCCTTTGACTCACCCTATCTGCCAGCCAGCAATGGCGAGAACATATGTTTAACAGTCTGCTTATCAACTGTCTTTGGTTTCCTTTTCAATCTCCCTTGTGTGTGTGTGTGTGTGTTTTTGGGGTGTGGTGTGTGTGTTGTGTGTGTGGTGTGTGTGTGTGTGTGTGTGTGTGTGGTATGTGTGTGTTGTGTGTGTGTTGTGTGTGTGTGTGTGTGTGTGTGTGTGATGTGTGTGTGTGTGTATGTGTGTTCGTTGTTGCTTGATTAACGTTTGTGCATATAGTGATATGTGCGGGGTGGTGGGATGTAGGGGGGAGGTGGTGGTGAGGGGTCGTGTGAGGGCTAAGAAGACATTAAGGACGTAAAAAAAAGATGAAAAGAAATGAAGCGGCAAGGTCTTAAGAAAAAGGATATGGATGAACAGAGAAATGAAACTAGAACACGCTAACATCAATAATGTAAAAGAAAAATCGTCATAAAAACAAAACAAAACAAAAATAATCATAATTATAATAATAATCTTAAAGTAACGCATTAACAGGACTGTGAACCAATGATTCTGAAATTTTAACTAACAAAACTTGATCTGATACTACTTCTTTAAAATGCTTTTCAAGATAGTTTCCTTGTGTAAACGTCTTTGGTAAAAAGGAACGAAGCTTTCTGCAGTAAAACAAACAGTGATACAATGTGAATTGTTCGCCACAAATACATAAAACGTTGTTACAATATTTTGTTTTCAAAGCGTTCAGTTGAATGCGAAAATATGTCATAACAATTAATCTCAAATGATATAACGAGGAATACTGCAAATTTTTACAGATATTTTGAACTGAAAGTTTGATTCTTTTTTGAGACACAAATTTTTCATTTAAATGTTCATGAAATCGAATCCATGATGCTAATTCTAGCGAGTTGTAAGCTTCTTTTACCGAGGTGTTAACATGTAATTCTATGGAATTTTCAGAATGGAGGGCACCGGATTTAGCTGCTCTGTCAACTACGTTGTTGCCATGAAGACCAACATGAGAAGGCACCCAGCAAAAATTGATTTCCGAACCATTTATCTTTAAACAATGTATTAGATGATTTGCCTCAATAATTAAGTCAGGTCTTGTGTCTGTATCAAAAGACTGTAAGGCATATAATACAGATTTTGAATCAACAAAGAGAACTACTTTGAATGACACAGGCCGAAGGCTTATTAAATAATGCAACGCTTGAACAACAGCGACCAATTCTGCTGTATATATAGATACATTTGCCCCAATGAAAAAAGACTTTTTAATGTTAAATTTTGGAACATAGGAGGTGGGTACTGTACTTTTCATCGATGTGTTCACAAGCTGTGGATAGCGTAATGTTGACATTATCATCTTTTTTAACTTTTGCATAATCGAGATCAAATGTGTCATTTAGCATTTCCCATGTAGGGATAGGCGTTATCGTTGGTTTCTCAGCAATTTCATCCATTGTTATGTTGGACTGTTTGATCAGGCCAGATATGTAAGTTGCGGCTGTAATTTGTGATGAAATGTTTTTTGCTCGTTTTGGAAAGTCAGTATCAGACCTGATCTTAATTTCTTTGCTCACAAAATTATCCACTTGTGAAGTAGTTCTAATTGCAAACTTTGCTGTAGCTAACTCACGATGGTTGTTTAAAGGTAGAATTCCAGCAACTTTGTACGTTTCCAGAGTAGAAGCATGAGTTGGTACACCTAGTGCAATTTTAAGACTTTTGCAGTCCAAGCTCTGAATCTTTTTTAGTAAATATTTGGGTGCATTGAAGAAAACTTCTTGCGCGTAGGATAATTTAGACCTGACCAGCGCTGTTGACAGATGAATCAGTACATTTGTATCCATTCCCCAGGGTAATTTGCTTATTATCTTTAGAAAATTTAAGGTTTTTCGCGCTTTTGTTAAAATATAATCAAAATGGACATTCCAGCTTAATTTGGACGTGATGTAAACTCCCAGGAATTTTACGACCTGTTTGTAATTTAACACTTCACCAAGCAATTTGAAAATAGGCAAGTTATTTGAGTTACCACCAGGATCAAACAGCATCATGTTAGTTTTTTCTGCTGACAACGACAGCCCATTTTCTAACATATAGTTTCCAAGATTATCAAGATCAATTTGATACAACTTCCTGATGTAATTTCGCGTTCTCTGTGGAGTTGTCTTTTTTAAAGTGATATTCATCCAAGTGCATATATCATCAGCGTACTGTACTAAAACAACACGATTTGAAAGAGCTTTAGGAAGATCCTGTATAAGGATATTAAATAAAATAGGTGCTATCACTGAACCTTGTGGAATCCCCATGTCGAGGCATCGTGAAGAAGAATAACTAGCTCCCACTCTTGCCTGAATTGTTCTATTAGCTAAAAAAGATTTAATGTAATTGAACATATTGCCCGATAAACCAACAGATTTTAGCTTGAACAATAAACGTTTATGCCAAACTTGATCGTAAGCTTTTTTCACATCAAAGAAAGTAGCTAAAACACTTTTTCTGCGGGCAAACTGTTGTTTGATCTGAGTTGTAAGTTTAACTAGGTGCTCAACTGCGGATCTTCCTTTTCTAAAACCTGCCTGGTTTACCGGAATAACGTTATTTTTATCACAGTAGTGTAAAAGTCTGTTTAAGACCAATCTTTCCATTAGTTTGCTTGTGTGGGACGTTAAAGCAATAGGTCTGTAACTGTTTTTATCGGTTTTCGATTTTCCTGTTTTTAAGATTGGTATAACTATAGACTTTTGCCAGATTTGTGGCACAGTTCCAGTAACCCAGCATTTCTGCAAAATTTTGTGTAGGAAAATAAGGTAGTTTTCAGGGAGATGTTTAATCATTTCAGTCGAAACTGCATCAACACCTACCGAACTCTTTTTGTTGTGTAGAGACAGTACTGTGTTTTTTAGCTCTTCTAAGGTGATTGGAGAATTAAACCAGAGATCATTCTGTGGTATTGGATCAGTGTAGATTGGGTTGTAATCTTCCATTTCTCTGTGATGTTTGCAGTCAGGAGATAAACCTTCAACTTTACTGTTTTTGGCGAACAGATCCACAAAAGTTTCTGCTTTGTCCATGTCTGAAGGAAATGTGTTACATGTTTCAATCATTATCGGACACCTAGGTAAGTTGGTTCCATCCTTCATTTGTTTCATTTTCGTCCAGACTTTATGGAAATCTTTGAAATCTGAAATTTCTTTTGTGCAGAATGATGCCCAATAATCTTTCTTTGCTTCAGCAATGATTTTGTTACATTGGATGTTAGCTTTTTTCATTTCGACATGATCCTCAGGTTTCCGGCTTTTGATGTAGATTTTGAATTTCTCCCTTTTATATTGAACTGCTTTCTCACATGCCTCTGTCCACCAAACATTACCCAATCGATTATTTGATCTAGAAGATTTGAGTTTCGGAATCGATAGGTCTGCAGCGGCTAAAATTGACTCTTGGAATTTAGAAAACATAATGTCTACATTTTCACTTTCATAATGTCTGTAATCTTGATTAGTTAGAGCAGTTCGAAATAAGGACCAGTCAGAACGCTTGTAATTATATTTTGGAATAATTTCAGGAGAGCTGTCTTTCATCCTGATGTTTTTGTCAGTTATGGTTATGATGATAGGTAGGTGATCGCTTCCCAAAGTGTCTCTGTGAGTTTCCCAGGTACAGGATGGTGCTAATTCTGGTGAGATTAGAGACAAATCGATGGCTGTCGCCCTGTGTTTGGAAACATCAGGGATCCTAGTGACACTACCATCATTTAGAAGGTAAAGCGAACTATCAACGATATTTTCTACCAAACGATTGCTCGTAACAGTAGAACAGTTCTTTTCCCAAAATGGGGAGTGTATGTGTGTGTGTGTGTGTATGTGTGTGTGTGTGTGTATGTGTGTGTGTGTGTGTATGTGTGTGTGTGTGTGTGTGTGTGTGTGTATGTGAGTGTGTGTGTGTGTGTGTTTCTTTTTAAGTATATTCACAGAATATGCTACCAGACGAATGTGCTGTGTACATGTATGTGTGTGTGTGTGTGTGTGTGTGTGTGTGTGTGTGTGTGTGTGTGTGTGTGTGTGTGTGTATCAGATAGACTCCTTGAGAGAAAGCAAAGCTATAGGCTTTGGCAAGGTCTTGAAATAAGCAGGGATGGTGTATGTGTGTGTGTGTGTGTGTGTGTGTGTATGTGTATGTGTGTGTGTGTGTGTGTGTGTGTGTATGTGTGTGTGTGTGTGTATGTGTGTGTGTGTGTGTTTCAATCCAACCTTGTGGAGGGCAGTGCAGCTCTCCCATAGGTCTGAAATCACTCTGATCACATTTGTTGGTTTTTTTTTCTTTTGTTTGGTTGAGTTCGGTTTGGCTTGCTTGCTGCCTCTCCTGTTCTTTGTTTGGTTTGTCTGTTTGTTTCTATATTCATACAATTTTTTGTGTGATTTTTTGTGATTTTTTGGGGTTAATTTTGTTTTTCTTGGTGCCTCATTTTCTGCACCGTTCCTTTGTCACTACCTCTTGCAACACTCACTTCGGCTCTCCTACTCACTTCCTGACCCAATCCCTCATCCCCAACCCCCTCTGAATCCGAGGTCACCACAGGAACAGGTGACGAAAAGCCACAGAATCTGATACAAATTTTTAAACTGCCATGAAAATGAGAATGGCGATAAAGATGACAGTGTTGATGCTATGGAGTTTTAACTTAAGATTGATAATTGGGTACATGTATTAGGTGCATTTTGGGCTCTAGGGAAATGAGATATGCGGAAGCAATTTTAGGTAATTTAGGCCAGTTTTTATATACGATTTAGTGACCTTAGTTGTGTTTGAATTTGTAGTCAGGTATGTTTTATTTTTAATCCCCTGTGTGGTTAATTAGACGGAGTGGTCAGCACCAGGGGCAAATCCTCAGATTATGTGTGTGAATGCATTGATACATGATTTTCTTCCCCCCCCCGTTGAAGAAATGTGGATGTCTTGAGATGGTTACAGCCCCTGATATGGCTCTACGTAGTCGGCTGGGCTTTAATCAAAAATAACAATAACATTTTGGATGGAAACTCTGTGACAAGGTTGTATTCTAGGTGTACTTTCATAATATATCCCGGTGTCAAGAACTTTGAGCAACACCTTCAACGACGCATCTGTAAAGCGGATGAGATTCAACTGTGTGGTCCCAGTCTTCCCAACGACCCCAAAGAACACTCATGTGTGGTAAGGAGCCGATCCAGGCCACAATAAAAATCCCAGAATAAATTTCTAAACCGGTTGGAGTTTGAACATTGATGTTCGAGTTAGTAGTCCATTGCGCTAACAACTTTTTCAACTTCGCTGTCCTTTTTTTTTTCTTTTTCTTTTATTCCATATTTCGTCTTGTACGATACGAGACAAAAGCACTACACAGCGGACTTCTTTAAAGATCCTCTTGCGAGAAGTCCCTCCTGATGCAGTTTTCCAGTTTTTACAAGAGATCAGTAGATTTCACTTCATGTTATTTTACGTGTGTTTTCTTTAATTGCATTTTAGACTTGTAAAGTTAACGGTGAGCATGGTTTTCAGCTTTTATCTTAAACCTGATCGTCGTTTTTGACGTGGTGTTAGCCCTGATATGGCTTTAGTAGTTAGCTGGGCTTATAAGCAATATGAACTTGAATGCGTCATTCTGAGCTGAAGCACTAACTCTTTTTGGCACGTGTGTTTCAGTGCGTCCCCACTGAAGGGCAATGCAGTCCTTCCTCTTTGCCGGAAAACACCCTGAAATGTTGCGAAGCCGACGATAAGTGCGTCTGTGCCGACGATAACCCTCATCAAACGTTCTGCATTCTCTACAAATGCAAGCACAGGGACCCTCCGGTCGGCAAATAGATCCGGAGTGTCAGCTGGTGGGAGAGTCAAACTGATATAGTGGGGGAGGGTCTGAACGGATTCGGTCAGGCTTTATTAAACTGTGTTGGTGTGGATTTGATTAGATTCAGTGAGGTGTTCAAACAGATTTTATGAAGACTAAAACAGATTTAACCCCTTTGACTCCTGCACCCTGTTCAACAGCATCCTGCATTGTCAACTATGCTAGCAAAGCAAAACTTAACTCTTTGACTCTCTTACCCTGTTCACCAGCTTCCCGCAGGAAGGTGGTGGATAGGGTGAGGGAGTCAAAGAGTGTAAAGTTTTTGCAGTGGGTAGATAGGCTGCAGGAATCAAAGGGTTAACGAAGACATATCTCTCTGACTCCTGTACTCTGTCCACCAGCATCCTGCGCTGTCAGCCATGCTAGCAAAGCAAGAACTTAACCCTTTGAGTCCATCACCCTATCCATCAGCTTCCTGCAAAAACAAATCAACCCTTTGACTCCCTCCCCCTATCCACCAGCTTCCTGCAGTGGATAGGGGAGGGAGTCAAAGGGTTAAGTTTTTGCAGTTGGTGGGTAGAGTGCGGGAGTCAAAGGATTAATAAATTAAACGAGCAAATTCATTGAGAACTGGTTCAGTTAGAGTCAAAACAAATTCAGTCAGACATTAAATAAACTGATTCAGTTCAGATGTAAACAGATTTAGTTAGTATTTAAACAGATTCAGTTCAAATGTGAACAGATTTAATTGGCATTTACACAGATTCAGTTCAAATGTAAATAGATTTAGTATTGACACAGATTCAATTCAAATGTAAACAGATTTACTTAGTATTTATACAGATTCAGTTCAAATGTAAATAGATTTAGTATTTACACAGAATCAATTCAAGTGTAAACAGATTTAGTTTATAGTTACACAGATTCAGTTCAAATGTAAACAGATTTAGTTAGTATTTACACAGATTCAATTCAAGTGTAAACGGATTCAGCTAAACGTTTAACATATTCAGTAAAGGCAGACTTGATGAAGAATGAGCAAATTTGATGAAGGTGTAACGAAATAAATTCAATGAAGTTTTAAATTGATTCAGTTTGGATTTAAATATATGTAAGGACAGACTCAGTGAAGACTGAGCATTTAATAAAGGTGTAATCAAACATTCAGTGAAGATTTTATGAGGTTAGCTTTAATGAGGACGTACATTTAATGCAGTCATATAGATACAGTGGAAGATTTAAACAGACTTAATGATTTATGTAGACTCAACAAATTTTAATTAAACACATTTAAAGAAGATTTTTTAACAGATTTGATGAGAATTGAATACATACAGTAAAGATATAGATTTCAATAAAGGCTAGGCACATTTCATGAAGATTTGGTGAGGATAGATTCAGTCAGGACTTAGATTTAATGTAGAGTTGTATAGAGGATTCAGTAAAGATTTAGATAGATCTGGTGATAATTCAAGCAGAATTAATGAATATCTAAATAGATTTGAGAATTTAACGTTTAAACAACTGAAATAGAATCGATGCAGACTTAAACATCGCTAATAAAGATTGATTTATCACATATTTGATACAGATTTCAATAGTTTCTACGAGGTTTTCAGCAGATTCAACGATAATCTAAAACAGATTCCATGATGATTTTAGTTAACAGACGTTATGAGGAGTTAAACAGTCATCAGTACTCTCCCTTTGGCTGATTTACGTTTGTGTTGTTTAGTTTTGGGTTTTGTTGTTGCCGTTGGTGTTGGATTTTGATCTGGGTCGTGGTTTTTGCTTCGAATTGCATTTTATTCTTTTGCATTTTCTATGTGGGTTAACTTCTCTTTCTATTGAACAGTTCTTTTCTCTTGATGTGTACTTTTTCTTGCCATTTTGTTTATAATTAATGTGCATTTGCGTTTCTTCGGTGCGTATTTTAATGTGCTTCCCCCCTTTGTAATATGTATGTATTATTTTTGTGTTATTGCATTTTGTTGTTCTTTCTGGATGTAAACGCAATTCAACGATAATGTCAACACAGTTGTATTGTGCATTTAGTTGTTCTTTCTGGGGTGTGTATGCACATCAATATCAACATCAACTTTGTTTTTGTTTTTTCCGTGGAAAAAAAAAAGTTGACTAAGTGTTTGTGTAATCATTCTGCAACAAACGCAATAGATTTTGACGTTTCAAGTTTTTGTAATGTTTAAATAAAAGGCAAAATATACATGTGCCAAGTGCATTGAACCATGCAGTAATCTGGGCTATTAATTATTTTCTTTTCTTCCCCTCCTCTCTCTCTCCTTTCCTCCTCCCCCTCTTTCTGTTTAAGCACGCACGTGCGTGTGTTTGTTTGCGTGCTTGTGCGCGTGCGTGCATGCTTGTGTCCGGGCGTGTGAGTGAACGTGCTTGTACGTGTGACTGCATATGCGTGTATATATGTGTGTGTGTGTGTGTGTGTGTGTACTTTCGATCAAATAAGCGTGTATGATGAGTACGTGTGTGCGCGGGCGCGATTGTGTGTGTGTGTGGGGGGGCGGGGGCGGGGGCGGGGGGAAGAGATCGCGTTTGAGAAATATGTCTGGATTTCAAATACGTTTTATATGCAGCCTACACATAAAAGATGAAAGAACAGAGCGAGAGAGACAGAACACACACACACACACACACACACGCACACACACACACACACACACACACACACACACACACACACACACACACACACGCACGCACGCACGCACGCACACACACACACACACACACAGATTATGGTTTCCAACGAACAAGTACAAAACTACATAACCAGGGTAAACAACTCCTAACATCCGGTTATCGCCATAACAAGGTTTACACTGCACATCGATAAAACATCTTTAGCCGAGAGACAGATAACAGAACAAGAGAGGGAAGACGACAATGACGATGGCATTGAGTCTTTTATTTTTCAGAAGTTAAAATCCTAACGACCAAGAGCCATTTTACACATTTGTAGTCGCAAATCTATGACCATACAAAATGCTCACATTTACAAACAAAACAGAAGTCAATGCACCAATAAATGAAAAAAAAAAAACCGTCAAACAACAAGACGTGCTGTCTCTTGACAGAAAGAGAGAGAGAGAAGGGGGCGAGAAAGAGAGAGAAAAATGGATAGAGAGAGAAAGGAGAGAGAGAGAGGGGGCAAGAGAGAGAGAAGGGGGCCAAGAAGAGAGAGAGAGAGAAGGGGGCCAGAGAAAGAGAGAGAGAGAGAAGGGGCCAGAGAAAGAAAGAGAGAGAGAGAGAAGGGGGCCAGAGAAAAAGAGAGAGAGAGAAGGGGGCCAGAGAAAGAGAGAGAGAGAGAGAAGGGGGCCAGAGAAAGAGAGAGAGAAGGGGGCCAGAGAAAGAGAGAGAGAAGGGGGCCAGAGAAAGAGAGAGAGAGAAGGGGGCCAGAGAAAGAGAGAGAGAAGGGGGCCAAGAGAAAGAGAGAAGGGGGCCAGAGAAAGAGAAGAGGGGGCCAGAGAAAGAGAGAGAGAGAAGGGGGCCAGAGAAAAGAGAGAAAGAGAGAAGGGGGCCAGAGAAAGAGAGAGAGAGAAGGGGGCCAGAGAAAGAGAGAGAGAGAAAGGGGGCCAGAGAAAGAGAGAGAGAGAAGGGGCGCCAGAGAGAGAGAGAGAGAAGGGGGCCAGAGAAAGAGAGAGAGAGAAGGGGGCCAGAGAAAGAGAGAGAGAGAAGGGGGCCAGAGAAAGAGAGAGAGAGAGAAGGGGGCCAGAGAAAGAGAGAGAGAAGGGGGCCAGAGAAAGAGAGAGAGAGAAGGGGGCCAGAGAAAGAGAGAGAGAGAGAAGGGGGCCAGAGAAAGAGAGAGAGAGAAGGGGGCCAGAGAAAGAGAGAGAGAGAGAAGGGGGCCAGAGAAAGAGAGAGAGAAGGGGGCCAGAGAAAGAGAGAGAGAGAAGGGGGCCAGAGAAAGAGAGAGAGAGAAGGGGGCCAGAGAAAGAGAGAGAGAGAAGGGGGCCAGAGAAAGAGAGAGAGAGAGAAGGGGGCCAGAGAAAGAGAGAGAGAGAAGGGGGCCAGAGAAAGAGAGAGAGAGAAGGGGGCCAGAGAAAGAGAGAGAGAAGGGGGCCAGAGAGAGAGAGAGAAGGGGGCCAGAGAAGAGGGCGAGAGAGGGAGAGAAGGGGGCCAGAGAAGAGGGCGCGCGAGAGAGAGAAGGTTGCGAGGGAGAAGGGGCGAGAGAGAGAGAATGGGGCGAGAGAGAGAGAGAGAACAGAGGGGCGAGAGAGAAGGGGCCGAGAGAGAGAGAGAGAGGGGGGGGGGGGAGAGAAGGGGCAAAGAAAGAGAGAAGGGGGCGAAGAGATAGAAAGGGGAGAGATAACCAGAGAAGGGGGCGAGAGAGACAGAGAAGGGGTCGAGATAGAGAAGGGGGGCAAAGAGATAGAAGGGGGCGAGAGAGACAGAGAAGGGGTCGAGATAGAGAAGGGGGGGGGGGGGGCAAAGAGATAGAAGGGGGCGAGAGAGACAGAGAAGGGGGCGAGAGAAGAAAAAACAGGATAAAATGAAAGGCTAAATCTCTCTCCCCCTCTCTCTCTCCTCCCTTCTTTCTCCCCCGCCCTCCCTATCCCTCTCTGCCCTCTCTTTCTCCCTAGCCCTCTCTCTCCCTCTCTCTGCCCTCTCTCCCCAGCCTCGCCTCTGCCTCTGTCCCTCCCACTCTCTGTCCCTCCCCCCTCTTTCTCTCACTTTATGGAGTGTGTGGCCTAGCGGTCAATACACTTGCTAAAGCACAAGAAACCCCGGTTTGAATCCCTTGATCTTAAGTGGCAGTTTAAGGCGTTTGTCCTTCGATCAACAGAGGTCTCGCGTGCAGCACGCACTCAGCGCACGTTAAAGACCTCACGGCAACAAAGGAGTACTTCGTGGCAAAATTCTGCAGTGAAAAAAAAAAGCACACTACGCTTTTCTCAGCGTAAACAAATGAATGCATTCATAAAAAAAGGGAAACGAGTGAGTGGCACTGATCTGCAACGATGCCATTTCACTAGGGAAAGCAGCCCGACTTTCACGTGGTAAATCCATTGTCACATACAATAAATGAACATATGAATAAATATAACATATGCGTATACATGTGCATATACATACACACACATATGTATATTATACAAATACATATGCATAACATATACATATATAGATAAATAAACTCGTAAATCTACCTACCTGCCTACCTACCTGTCTACCTACCTACCTACCTACCTATCTATCTATCTATCTATCTATCTCTCTATCTATCTATCTATCTATCTATCTATTTATCTATCTATCTATCCATCCATCCATCCATCCACCCGATCCATCCACCCAATCTATCTACCCATCCATCCATCCATCCATCCATCCACCCAATCCATCCACCCAATCTATCTATCTATCTATCTATCTGTCTGTCTGTATGTCTTCCTACCTGCCTACCTTTTCCATCCTTTAAAATCATATACAGAGCAGGTCATTAGAGAGGCAGATTTAGAAGAGATGGGAATAGAGATCAGAGGAAGAAACATCACCAATCTGATATATGCAGACGACACTGCATTAATGGCAGATAACATCACACGCATGAAGAGAATTCTCTACCAAGTAGATGCAGTAGGTGGCATGGAAGGATTGAAACTGAAAGCTTGTCAATCTCGCTAAGGCTTAAACTAGAGTAGAAAGACAGAAACAGACCTATCAGCCCCAACACTAACTGAAATAAGGACAACTTTGAACAAATACATTCACACAAATATTATTTAATCACGAACAATACAACATGACGCACCATACACACATGTCATATACATAAATATAGCACCACTCAAGGTGGCACCAAGAAAACCGACATTGCATCACACAGTT
>JAPXFY010006764.1:0-12082 GCA_030674185.1 Monoplex corrugatus | reverse complement strand
ATGTCTCTCTCTCTGTCTCTCTCTCTGTCTCTCCGTATCTCTGTCTCTCTCTCTCTCTCTCTCCGTATCTCTCTTTCTATCTCTCTCCGTATCTCTCTCTCTCTCTCTCTCTTTCTCTCTCTCTCTCACTCTCCGTATCTCTCCCTCTCAGCAAACCAAAATATAAGTAAACACACGATTAAATAAATGAAAATGAAAAAGTTGTTTGTGTGAAAAATCTACATCTGTCCATCTTTTTGTCTGGTTTGTTGGCTGTTTGTTTTCTCCCTGCCACCCCCCTCTCCTTCCCCTCCTTCCTGTATCTCTGTCCTCCTCCTTCCTTCTCTTTCTCATCCTTCTCCCCTCGTGCTCCACCTCCATCTCTGTCCCTCCCACTTTTGATAGAAATGTTACGGAGGTAAATGTATCGCAGTTTTGGGTGGTGAAATGTCAAGCTGTTTCCCACCCATCCCAACTAACTGTGACTTATTTGGACAGACAGAGGACCCGCCCTTGGGGCAAGGTCAATTCTGCTGTGGACTTTGTCACTTTTTCACCTTTGTCGAAAGGGAAATCATGGCGTTTAAGGGACAAAGAGTGTGCGTCCATTTCTAACAATTTGCGTATATTATATCCATTGCTGTAAACTGTACACTCAGTGCTCTTTGGGACAGACACAAAGGGAAAAAGAACGACACACACACATAGACATACCGATAGACATACAGGCATGCACGAGCGCGCTCGCTCACACACACACACACCACACACACACACACACACACACACACACACACACACACACACACACACACACACACACACACCACACACACACACAAGGGGGAAGGGAAGGGAGAGAGAGAAAAAAAAATGACAAGAACATAAAAAAAATGAAAACATATATACACATGCAATATCCATTTAACGTAAACTTAAAACAACATCCACATGTTTGGATAAGAAATAGAAGTTTTCTCTTTCAAACGCATGGCCAATCATATAACAGGCCCCACCTACTTTCACAGTCTCAGCGGAGAAAAGAAAAGCCTTTTGCCGAAAAACAGTTTTGCACGAGCTGGGTCAGGGTGACATAATCGTACAATTATGGTGCTACCTCCATGCCATGCCACTGAGGTCGACCCTTCCTAGGGATGCTTGCAAAAATATTTTCTACCCCACTCTCCTTCCTTCTTTCTTCCATCACCTCCACCCTGTCGTTTCATTCCCTCCCTTCCTCTTTCTTTTCTTCTCCCTCCCTCCCTCTCCGCCCTCTCTCTCTTTCTCTCTCTCTTGCTCTCTCTCTCTCCCTCCGTATCTCTCTCTCTCTGTCTGTCTCTCTCTCTCTCTCTCTCTCTCTCTCTCTCTCTCTCTCTCTCTCCCTCCATATCCCTCTCTGTCTCTCCATCTCTCTCTCTCTCTGTCTGTCTCTGCCTCTCCGTATCTCTCTCTCTCTGTCTCTGTGTATCTCTCTCTGTCTCTCTCTCTGTCTCTCTCTCCATCTCTGTCTCTGTCTCTCTCTCTGTCTCTCCGTATCTCTGTCTCTCTCTGTATCTCTCTCTGTGTGTCTCTCTCTCTATCTCTCTCCGTATCTCTCTCTCTCTCTGTCTCTCCGTATCTCTCTCTCTCTTTGTCTCGCTCTCTCTCTCTCTCTCTCTCTCTCTCTCTCTCTCTCTCTCCACGTATCTATCTCTCTCTGTCTCTCCGTATCTCTCTCTCTCTCTGTCTCTCCGTATCTCTCTCTCTCTCTCTCTCTCTCTCTCTCTCTCTCTTGCTCTCCGTATCTCTCTCTCTTTCTCTCTCTGTCTGTCTGTCTGTCTGTCTCTCTCTCTCTGTCTCTCTCTCTCTCTGTCTCTCTCTCTCTGTCTCTCCGTATCTCTCTCTCTGTCTCTGTCTCTGTATCTCTCTCTCTGTGTGTCTGTCTCTCTCTCTCTCTGTCTCTCTCTCTGTCTCTCCGTATCTCTGTCTCTGTCTCTCTGTCTATCTCTCTCTGTCTGTCTGTCTGTCTCTCTCTCCGCGTATCTCTCTCTTACTCTCTCCGTATCTCTCTCTCTCTCTCTCTCTCTCTCTCTCTCTCTCTCTCTCTCTTTCGCACTCTCCGTATCTCTCTCTCTCTCAGCAAACCAAAATATAAATAAACACATGATTACATAAATGAAAATCAAAAAGTTGTTTGTGTGAAAAATCTACATCTGTCCATCTTTTTGTCTGGTTTGTTGGCTTGTTGTTTTTCTCCCTGCCACCCCCCTACCCCCTCCTTCCTGTATCTCTGTCCTCCTCCTTCCTTTTCGTCTTTCTCATCCTTCTCCTCCTCTTGCTCCACCTCCATCTCTGTCCCTTCCACTTTTGATAGAAATGTTATGGAGGTAAATGTATCGCAGTTTTTGGTGGTGAAATGTCAAGCTGTTTCCCACCCATCCCAGCAAACTGTGACCTATTTGGACAGACAGTGGACCCGCCCTTGGGGCAAGGTCAATTCGACTGTGGACTTTGTCACTTTTTCACCTTTGTCGAAAGGGAAATCATGGCGTTTAAGGGACAAAGAGTGTGCGTCCATTTCTAACAATTTGCGAAAAATATATCCATCGCTGAAAACTGTGCACTCACTGCTCTTTGGGACAGACACAAGGGGAAAAAGAACGACACACACACATAGACAGACCGATAGACACACACACACACACACACACACACACACACACACACACACACACACACACACACACACACACACACACACACACACACATATATATATTATAAGTAATGTCATCATCATCGTCAAGTGCCTTGCCACATGGCGTTGGCGATCATGACCTTCCATCTGCGTCTATCCCTTGTTGCCGCAAGCACATCTTCCACCCTCTCTGTCTTCAGCCACTCTGCAAGTCCGTCCAATATTTTCTCCCCGGGTCTACCTGGTGTCCTCTTTCCCTCAGCTTTCCTGTTGTGACCAGTTGCTCCAATTTCCCTTTCCTCATAAAATGGCCTATAAATGTTGCCTGTCTTTTCCTAATCTTCCTTATCAATGATCTTCTTGTGTCTACCTCCAACAAGACTGTCTCGTTTGTTTTCTTTGCTGTCCATGGAACTCTCAACATTCTTCTTAGAAATGACATCTCGGCTGCCTCGATCTTGTTCTGGCTTTGCTTGCTGACTGTCCAATAATGTATATGAAAAAATATCATGCGGAATTAAGCATTATAATAATGATGTAATACTTACTGTATACCCCCCCCCCCCTGTATATCCCCCCAAAAAAAAAATCAAAATCCTCTGAATACCATCAGTCCACAACTGGGATGACAGAAGTTCATATCTTTGGAGAATACAGACTACATGTAGTCAGGATGTGGAGAAACAGTACAATCAGCTGGCTATACCCACACAGTATCGGTACAGACTGCACAGGTTACCTGCCTCCTGTACTGGGGTAAAACTGAGACACTGCTAGCTGATTGAGAGAAGCCTTCTCTCTCTCTCCCTCCGTATATATATCTCTCTCTCCGTATATCTCTCTCTCTCTCCCTCCGTATATATCTCTCTCTCTCCGTATCTCTCTCTCCCTCCGACAGAGAGAGATAGATACGGGGGGAGAGAGAGAGAGAGAGATACGGAGGGAGGGAGAGAGAAAGAGAGAGAGAGAGGGAGAGAGAGAGGGAGGGAGGGAGAGGGAGGGAGGGAGAAGAAAAGAAAGAGGAAGGGAGGGAGTGAAACGACGGGGTGGAGGTGAAGGATGGATAATGGAAGGAACCCTTTGACTCCTGCACCCTGTCCATCTACGTCCTGCATTCCCAATCATGCTAGCAAAGCTGGTGGATAGGGTGAGGGAATCAAAGGGTTAAGTTTTTGCGGTTGGTAGGTAGGGTGCGGGAGTCAAACGGTTTAACATAACAACGATGAGTATGCATAGAACAAACGCCTTTGTGGACCACGTCAGGCAAAACGAAACAACGCATGCTTGCTTGGCGTGGTCAGGTTACCTGCCATGACGCATTGTCCAAGACTTACCTTCAGGGCTTTCTGAAAGGAGACCGTCACCAATATCAACGACAGAACAACTAGATGGCAGGTATCAAAGAGTGGAACAGCGTCTGCGTGCCTGACTTGCTGACTGGTGCTGCACCACAAAAACATATTTTGAGGATTCTTTTTTCTGCTGCGGCGTTCCATCACTTTCCTGCTTTCCTGTCCACCATCCACCACAGTAGACGTAGGATAGAGTGAATGCTGGTGATTCCAGTGGAAGTACCCTGACCTTCATCATCATCATCATCATCAGGTGCCCTGCCGCATGGCGTTGGCGATCATGGACTTCCATCTGTCTCTATCTCTCGTTGCCCCTAACATCCCGCCACCCTCCTCATCCCCAGCCACTCTGCAAGTCCGTCCAGCATTTTCTCCTTGGGTCTACCTGGTGCTCTCTTTCCCTCCAGCTTTCCCGTTGTGACCAGGTGCTCCAAATCCCCCTTCCTCATAAAATGGCCTATAAATATTGCCTGTCTTTTCCTAATCTTCCTTATGAGTGATCTACTTGTGTCTGCCTCCATCAAGACTGTCTCGTTTGTTTTCTTTGCTGTCCATGGAACTCTCAACATTCTTCTGAGGAACCACATCTCGGCTGCCTCAATCTTGCTCTGGCTTTGCTTGCTGACTGTCCACGCCTCACATCCGTATAACAGTATTGGTTCTATATAACATTCAAGGACTCTCTTCCTGATGTTAATTGATAGGCATTTGTTGGCAAGAATGCTTGTCATCTTCTTGAATGCTGTTTTGGCTTGGCCGATTCTGCCGGCTATTTCCGATGTGCATCTGCCGTTTGATGAAATGACCGTTCCCAGGTTTTGAACTTATTAACCTGTGTCAAGGTTGTGCCATTTGCTGTTATTTTGCATGAGGGGATTTCATGTTTTTTACTGATTACCGTGACTTAAGTCTTCCTGCTGTTTAGTTCCAACCCCTTACCTTTGTTTTCTATTTCTAGTATATTCACAAGGTTTTGTAGGTCCCTTTCATTTTCTGCAATTAGCACGGTGTCCTTACAAGAGGTGAATCAGTGGTGGGATGTGGCAGCAGTAGGACAGACAGCTCATTGTTACAGACAGGGTCACCTTGAGATCGCATTTCCCTGTCATCTGAATGACTGTTGATTGCTGTTACAGTCACTTGCGTCACTGACATTTTTGTTATAGCTGCCTTGGGCTTGTTGGAGTTATATGTGCTCCAACCCTTCTCTTCTCTCTCTCTCTCTCTCTGTCTCTCTGTCTTTGTCTCTGTCTGTGTCTCTGTCTCTCTCTCTGTTTCTCTCTCTCTCTCACTGTCTTTCTCTTTGTCTCTCTGTCTTTCTCTCTGTCTCTCTCACTGTCTTTCTCTCTGTCTCTGTCTCTCTGTCTGTCTCTGTCTCTCTGTTTCTGTCTCTGTCTCTCTCTGTCTCTGTCTCTGTCTCTGTCTCTCTGTCTCTCTGTCTCTGTCTCTGTCTATATCTGTCTCTGTCTTTCTCTCTGTCTCTCTGTGTCTATCTCTGTCTCTCTGTCTCTCTCTCTCTGTTTCTGTCTCTGTCTCTGTCTCTGTCTCTGTCTCTGTCTCTGTCTCTGTCTCACTGTCTCTGTCTCTGTCTCACTGTCTCTGTCTATCTCTGTGTCTATCTCTGTCTCTCTCTCTTTCTCTCTCTTCACTCCCTCCCTCTCTCTCTCTTCTCTTCTCTCTCTTTCTCTCTCGCTCTCTGTCTGTCTGTCTGTCTCTCTCTCTCTCTTTCTCTTTGTGTCTCTCTCTGTGTCTCTCTTTCTCTGTCTTTCTCTGTGTCTCTTTCTGTCTCTGTCCATCTCTCTTTCTCTGTCTCTCCGTCTCTGTCTCTCTGTCTCTCTGTCTCTCTGTCTGCCTCTCTGTCTCTGTCTCTGTCTCTGTCTCTGTCTGTCTCTCTCTCTGTCTCTTTCTGTCTCTGTCCATCTCTGTTTCTCTGTCTCTCCGTCTCTGTCTCTCTGTCTCTGTCTCTCTGTCTGTCTCTCTGTCTGTCTGTGTCTCTGTCGCTGTCTCTCTGTCTCTCTGTCTCTGTCTCTCTGTCTCTGTCTCTGTCTCTGTCTGTGTCTCTGTCTCTGTCTGTGTCTCTGTCTGTGTCTCTGTCTGTGTCTCTGTCTGTGTCTCTGTCTCTCTTGAAGTCACGTTTCCTTGTCATTTCAATGACTCCTGATTTTTGTTACGTTCAGTGACGTCTCCGGCATTTCTATTGTATTTTGCCTTTGGTTGGTTACAATTCCAAGATCTCTTCTCCCCACCTCTCTGCCTGTCTGTCTGTCTGTCTGTCTGTCTGTCTGTCTGTCTGTCATTCCTATATGTATAACTGTCTCTGTCTATCTGTCTTTGTCTCTGTCTCTGTCTGTCTGTCTGTTTCTCTCTCTCTCTCTGTTTCTCTCTCTCTCTTTCTCTCTCTCTCACTGTCTTTCTCTCTGTCTCTCTGTCTCTGTCTCTCTGTCTGTTTCTGTCTCTCTGTTTCTGTCTCTGTCTCTCTGTTTCTGTCTCTGTCTCTGTCTCTGTCTCTCTGTCTCTGTCTCTGTCTCTCTCTGTCTTTCTCTCTGTCTCTCTGTCTGTCTCTCTGTGTCTATCTCTGTCTCTCTGTGTCTATCTCTGTCTCTCTCTGTCTTTCTCTCTGTCTCTGTTCCTCTGTGTCTATCTCTGTCTCTCTCTTCTCTGTTCTCTCTCTCTCTTTCTCTCTCTTCACTCCCTCCCTCTCTCTCTCTTCTCTTCCCCTCCCCTCCCCTCCCCCCCCCCTCTCTCTCTCTCTCTCTGTCTTTGAAGTTGAAGTCACGTTTCCTTGAGGTTTCAATGGCGTTTTCTTCGAGTGTGTGTCTGACCTTTCTGTGTTATTTGTTTTGGGTTGGCAATGGTGTCACATTTTTGTGGTCACAGACAGGGTGGAAGCCAAAGGAAAGAATGTGCATGTGCATAAGAGGGAGGATTACATAGACGTCATTGTATGGAATCGTTTCCCCCCCCCCCCCCCTCCCCATTCTTTGTGGAATCAGAGTTGTGTAATTATATTAAGCAAACACAGGAGGAAAATCCCTTGAACACGAACATTTGGAGGCAGGTAGGTTACTACAGAAAGTGACGCGTGTCTGACAAAAGTGTCCCTCATTTTCACAGAGATAGTCACGCTTTCAGCGTTCTTTGTCCATTTTCTTCACTTTTCATTTGCACGCTTGTATGATAAGCGCGAATGTCAAAAGCATTTTTTTCCCCTTTTTTTTCATTCTTTCTTTTTTGTTTTCTGTCAGCTGGGGGGAAGGATAGTCCCAAATTTATGGATGATGATGATCATCATCATCAGGTGCTTGCCGCATGGCGTTGGCGATCATGGACTTCCATCTGCCTCTATCTCTCGTTGCCCCTAGCATCTCCCCCACCCTCCTCGTCCCCAGCCACTCTGCAAGTCCGTCCAGCATTTTCTCTCTGGGTCTACCCGGCGCTCTCTTTCCCTCCAGCTTTCCCGTTGTGACCAGGTGCTCCAAATCCCCCTTCCTCATAAAATGGCCTATAAATGTTGCTTGTCTTTTCCTAATCTTCCTTATGAGTGATCTACTTGTGTCTGCCTCCATCAAGACTGTCTCGTTTGTTTTCTTTGCTGTCCATGGAACTCTCAACATTCTTCTTAGAAACCACATCTCGGCTGCCTCAATCCTGTTCTGGCTTTGCTTGCTGACTGTCCACGCCTCGCATCTGTGCAACAGTATTGGTTCTATATAACATTCAAGAACTCTCTTCCTGATGTTAATTGATAGGCATTTGTTGGTAAGAATGATATATTATCCAAAAGGTACATTACGGCATTTATGTTTTAGATGGGGTTAGAGCAGTAACTGGCTATCAGTTTGTAGCTATCACTGAGACTGTCGATCAGACACACCACTCCTCCTGCTGTCATACACACACGTAAGCACGTAAGATCATTTGATATAGATTGTGCATATATACCGTGTTATCAGTGTTTGTGGCGTGTCCACGAACACTGACATCTTTGACAATTGATTCTGATTTCAATCTACTTAACACACACACACGCATACACACACACACACACAAACACACACACACACACACATACACAAACACACACACACACACACACCACACACACATACACACAAACACACACAAACACACACACACACACAAACACACACACCACACGCACACACACACACACATACAAACACACACACACACACACACACACACACACGCTCAGACACGCGTCCTCAACTGATAACTTGTCAGCTATATCACTGCAGTCTAAACACTATCGACGGTTTAAATCTCCGTTGACATTTAGCGCTGACAGGGGAGGTAAAAGGATTCACACTCAAGGCCCAGAACCTCGCTGGCCACAAAGAGCACGGTAAGCGTGATTGTCGCATGATAGAGCATGATCTGCACATGGCGTTACAGATAAAACGTGTCGTTATCAGCGACATTTTGTCAGCTTCTTGTTCTACGTGCAACTTTAGTTCCAGTTTGATCAGTCCAGGTGGCGTTTGTGAAGTGTTTGGAATATATAGGAACCTGACAATTTTACCCTTCTCGTCTTTCATCCCGTGCACACTTTTAAATCTGATTTTTTGACTCGCCATTTTGATGGGGATTCTCTGTCCCGTCTTGATGTAAGTCAGAGGGAAAGTCAGTGTTTGTGTGAAAATAAATAAAAACCAGGATAGATATTGAATGAATAAAGAACACATATTTAACTGATGAAATAGACACGACATGACAAGACAAGGCAAGACAAGACAAAGCAAGACAAAATAAGACAAAGCAAGATAAGACAAGGCAAGACAAGGCCAGACAAGATAAGACAAAACAAGACAAGGCAAGACAAAACAAGGCAAGATAAGATAAGACAAAACAAGACATGACAAGACAAGACAAAAGAAGACAAGATAGACAAAACAAGACAAGACAAGACACACGACATGACAAGACAAGACATGACAAAACAAGACAAGACAAGACAAGACAAGACAAGACAGCCCCTGCTGGTGACTATGTCCTGTTTTGTCAATCAAACTACACATTGTTGTTCTCTGATCACGTGGTTCTGTGTTTGCCACAAACCATTGTTCTTATTGTTTAGGGACTTGAGTGCACACTCACTGATTGTTGTGCAGATCTTGTAAAAAAATCATTCTCCACTTTCAGAGTTCCCCTCCGATCGAGATGCCAAGTTAGAACTCATGACCTTAGGTATTCTTCCTCCAGTTCATGCAAATGTTTGGTAGCAGAGTTTTCTGATGTCAGTTTCAGATGTCATTGTTAATGTTCTCTAGCTTAAATGAACGTTTTATTCTTCTGGTCCAAGTGCTTCTGCAAGTGTTTCTGCAATAGTTTGGATTACTACAGACAATCTTTATATCGTGAGGGAAAGTCACAAGCTTCGTATTTTGTCTACTCCACTGTCTGTCTGTCTGTCTGTCTGTCTGTCTGTCAGTGTGTCTGTCTGCCTGTCTGTGTGTCTGTGTGTCTGTCTGTCTGCCTGTCTATCTTTCTGTTTGCCTGCCTGCCTGTCTGTCTGTCTGCCTATCTTTCTGTTTGCCTGTCACTTTGTCTGTCTGCCTGTCTATCTTTCTGTTTGCCTGTCTGTCTGTCTGTCTGCCTGCCTGTCTGTCTGTCTGTCTGCCTGCCTGTCTGTTTGTCTGCCTGTCTATCTTTCTGTTTGCCTGTCAGTTTGTCTGTCTGTCTGTCTGTCTGTTTGTCTGTCTGTCGTCTGTCTGCCTGTCTGTTTGTCTGTCTGTCTGTCTGTTTGTCTGTCTGTCTGTCTGTCATCTGTCTGCCTGTCTGTCTGTCTGTCTGTCTGCCTGTCTGTCTGTCTGTCTGTCTGCCTGTCTGAGACAAACCCATCAAAATTCATTGAAATTTGTTTTTAATTAAATAAACGAATTATCCCCCAAACCAGAAACAATGAAAACCGATTCTGAACGTATATCTAACCAACAAAAGGAAGAAGTCAGGCGAGAAATTTTGTCAAGTTTACATAGAAGGCAACAACAATGACTACAACATCAACATCAACAACAAAACAAACAAACAAATCAAAGGAAAAAAGCAAGATCTCCAAAACATGTGTTAAACCCATGCAAAAGATTAGACTATTCCGATATTTTAGAAATTTCAAAATGTCATCCATTGTAGGTAAAAGTACTGGTTGAATTTGGTCAGTGTCCATGCAGTGAAGACCTGGATGAGCACACAATCACATAAACAAAACAAACAAACAAAAATAAACGACATGTACACGTGTACGTTTGTGCCACTCTTACGTCTCTTCAGTATGACTCATCTTTTTTTGTCTTTGTCCTGACGAAGGAAGGAGACAGAGAGAGAGAGAGAGAAAGAGAGAGAGAGAGACAGAGAGAGAAAAAGAGAGAGAGAGAGAAAGAGAGAGAGAGAAAGAGAGAGAGAGAAAGAGACAGAGAGAGAGAAGAGAAGAGAGAGAGAAAGAGGAGAGAGAAAGAGAGAGAGAGAGAGACAGAGAGAGAGGCAGACAGAAAGAGAGAGAGAGAGAGAGGATGTTATGGGACATATATGGCTCTGTCTGATTGGATGATTACAGTCAGTTAACACCCGAGTGATGTATGCCAGACTTGGGTATCGCTTATAATGTTTACCTGCTCTGCCAGATGTTTGTCACGTGTGGCCTTCTAAACGTCTGGGCATTTCCGGTACCGAGGAACGAAACTGTCCACTGCTGGAAATCACAGAGGTTAGTATAGTAGAACAAAACATTAAAAAATATACCTTGTTTGTAAATGATCCTTTGGGGTATACTCCAAACAAGATATTTTTTAATGTACTCCAAAGGATCATTTATAAACAAGGTATTTTTTAATGTACTCCAAAGGATCATTTACAAACAAGGTATTTTTTAATGTACTCCAAAGGATCATTTACAAACAAGGTATTTTTAAATGTACTCCAAGGGATCATTTACAAACAAGGTATTTTTAAATGTACTCCAAGGGATCATTTACAAACAAGGTATTTTTAAATGTACTCCAAGGGATCATTTACAAACAAGGTATTTTTAAATGTACTCCAAGGGATCATTTACAAACAAGGTATTTTTAAATGTACTCCAAGGGATCATTTACAAACAAGGTATTTTTAAATGTACTCCAAGGGATCATTTACAAACAAGGTATTTTTTAATGTACTCCAAGGGATCATTTACAAACAAGGTATTTTTTAATGTACTCCAAGGGATCATTTACAAACAAGGTATTTTTTAATGTACTCCAAGGGATCATTTACAAACAAGGTATTTTTCAATGTACTCCAAAGGATCATTTACAAACAAGGTATTTTTAATGTACTCCAAGGGATCATTTACAAACAAGGTATTTTTTAATGTTTTGTTTTATCCTCAAAATCCAGCAGTCATACTTTCTTTTACTGTCATAGTATAGTAGGTCTTCAAAACAGTGTTTTTTATTTATTTGTTTCTTCTTGTCTTGTTCTTTTCTTTTCAAGAGAGCAACTTTCCCACCCTTTGAAATTATTCACTTCATTCTCGTGGGTTAAGTACTGAGTATTCATTTCAAAAATGCCACAGCTTCAAACCGTTTAGCAGGAAGAAGCAATTTTGAACATTAAATACAACGTGATTGTCAAACCAAGCACAGTTCACAATCATTACCATTTTTCTCTCAGTGACCATGATTGTCACTGTAGTTACTTTACCTTCTGCCCAACACGTGGCATTGAAACCTCTGTCTGCTGTTTTATAGCAAATACCACGAAGATCACAAACAGCGCGCTCAAGACGGAAGCTGCTGATATCTTGAAATTTGAACGTGTGATGCTGAATGTTCGGTGGGGTTGGGGAGTAAAAGGCGAACTGTAACGTGCTGTTTATGGCACAGGTGTGCCAGTGAAAGGCACCAAGGTAAAGAGAAAGAAGAAGGTCAAGCCATTGCAACAATCTCCTTTTTATACCAAAAACGTTATTAAAGAAAATCCAGGTGTTATATTTTCAGTATCATTGTGATCTTGAAGAACCTTCAGTTGAAATCAAACTTTTGCCCGGTATCAAGGATAATAGCAGAGTGTTACA
>JAPXFY010006763.1:0-12082 GCA_030674185.1 Monoplex corrugatus | reverse complement strand
CCTCTCCTGGCACAACTTCACTGGCTCCCTGTATCAAAGCGCATACAGTACAAACTAGACACCACGTGCTACAAAAGCCTCAATAACGCAGCCCCCGATTACCTGTCAAGCCTACTTGAGATCTATGTTCCCTCACGTACCCTCCGCTCTGCCTCCGATCCTCTGACTTTTCGCTTTCCACGCACTAAGCTCAATACCTATGGTCCACGAGCCTTCTCTGTTTCTGGTCCACTCTCCTGGAACAAACTTCCTCTCTCAGTCCGTCAGCAACCTACTTTTGTCTCCTTCAAGTCCGCTCTCAAAACTCACCTTTTCTCCTCCGCATAAAATCCTAACCCCCCTCTGCAGCCTGTCTCCGCTCGGAGGGAATCACATGGTTATAATATATAATTGTATATGCTATGCTCTCTATAATTTTCCATTGGTTTTATTCTTGCTTTTATTGCTTTTATTCTTTCTCCCCATTTATAGCCATGCGTGTGTGTGTGTGTGTATGTGTGTGTGTGTGTGTGTGCGTGCGTGTGTGTGCGTGCGTGCGTGCTTGCGTGTGTGTCTGCTTCAGCGCTTAGATTTGATTTTATCAAGATTTTGCGCTATATAAATATTGTAATTATTATTATTATTATTAATATTGTAATTATTATTATTAATTATTGAAGACACAGACACATGTCCAGCAGTGTTGTGAAGTCATTGAGGACACAGACACACATCCAGCAGTGTTGTGAAGTCACAGAAGACACTGACACACGTCCAGCAGTGTTGTGAAGTCATTGAGGACACAGCCACATGTCCAGCAGTGTTCTGGGGGATGTGTTGAACAAGTCTGTGGATGTCCACAAGGTCCGGAGATTTCAGTACAGCTTTGGATCGAGTTGTCCGTAGGAGGTTGAAATTAGCGCTCACCTCTATCTGTGCTCTGTCGCTGTATGTGTTTAAGGGGTTATGATGGTTCTGTCTGGCTGTGTGTCTGTCTGTCTCTGTCTCTGTCTCTCTCTCTCTGTCTCTCTTTCTCTGTCTGTCTGTCTCTCTTTGTCTGTCTGTCTCTTTTTCTGTCTGTCTGTCTCTCTCTTTGTCTCTGTCTCTCTTTCTTTCTCTGTCTGGCTCTCTTTCTCAGTCTGTCTCTCTTTGTCTGTCTCTCACTTTTTCTGTCTCTCTCACTTTTTCTGTCTCTGTCTCCCTGTCTGTCTGTCTCTGTCTCTCTCTCTGTCTCTCTCTCTGTCTCTGTCTCTCTCTCGCTCTTTCTAACTGCGCGGTTCTGTCTCATACTATCCCTCTTTGTAATTGTCTTTCAGCCTGTCTCCTTTACTCTCTTTACCAGCCAGCCATTCTCTCTCTCATTCCGTCTCTGTCTCTCTTTCTCCGTGATCGTCTGTCCCATTGTCTCTCTTTCTCTCTGTCTTTTTGTGTTTACTTTTTAGTTTCTTTTCTCCATCTCTTTGTCCTCTCTCTCTCTCTCTCCCTCTCTTTGTCTCTTTCTCTCTCTCACTCTCCATCCCTCGCTCCCCCTCTCTCTCACCCTCCCTCCCTTTCTGTCTCTCTCTCTCCCTCTCTCTGTCTGTCGCTGTTTTCCTGCTTTCCATCTCTCTCCCTTTTTTCTTGTAAGAGACGAATTCGCCTCTTATTTGTGGGGACACAAGAAAGAAAATGAAGGGAGATAACGATGGAAGGAGATGGAGAGAGAAGTACAATCAGGCATAGATACACAGAGAAACAAAGAATTTCAGAAAGCAGACAGATCAAAACTCTAGTGCTGCACACCCCTGGTGGTGGCAACATCACTGCACGGACAGTGTGTCCAGCAGTGTTGTGGGGGATGTGTAGAACAAGTCTGGAGGTCCACAATGTCCGGAGATTTTAGGACAGCTTTGGATCGATGTGTTCATGGGGGGTTGAAGTGAGCACACCGCTCTGTCGCTGTAGGTGTTAAGGGATGGTGATGGGTCTGTCTGACTGTCTCTTTCTGTCGCTCTCACTTTGTGTCATTCTTTCTCTTCCTATGTCTCTCTCTCTGTCTGTGTCTATCTGTCTCTGTGGATGGTGATGGTTTTGTCTGGCTGTCTCTTTGTGTCGCTCTCACTTTGTCATTCTTTCTCTTCCTACGTCTCTCTCTCTGTCTGTGTCTATCTGTCTCTGTGGATGATGATGGTTTTGTCTGACTGTCTCTTTCTGTCGCTCTCACTTTATGTCATTCTTTTTCTTCCTATGGCTCTCTCTCTCTCTCTCTCTCTGTCTATCTGTCTCTCTCTCTCTCTCCCCTCTCTCTCTCTGTCTATCTGTCTCTCTCTCTCCCTCTCTGTCTGTCTGTCTATCTGTCTCTCTCTCTCTCTCTTTCTTTCTCTGTCTATCTGTCTCTCTCTCCCTCTCTGTGTCTATCTGTCTATGTCTCTCTGTGTGTCTATCTCTCTCTCTCTCTCTTTGTGTCTATTTGTCTGTCTGTCTGTCTCTCTCTCTCTCTCTCTCTCTCTTTCTCTGCCCTTGTTGATGTATGCATATTTTGTTCTCTTTCCATATCTGTCCCTGTCTCTGTCTCTCTCTCTCTGTCTGTCTCTGTCTGTCTGTCTATCTGTCTCTCTCTTTCTCTGTCTCTGTCTCCCTCTCTCTCTCTCTCACCCTGCCACTTCTCCCCTCTCTCTGTATATTGCTGTCTGTCTCTCGACTCTCTGTCTCTCTCCATTCTTTGTGTTTCGCCTCTTACTTGGGGGAATAAGAAAGAACATAAGGGAGGTAAAGAGGGAAGAAGACGAGCAGAGAAGGACACACAGACATAGATAAACAGACAAACAAAAGAATTTCAGACGGAGACAGATTAAAACACTAGTTTTGTACAGCCGGGTGCTGACAACGTCACAGCGTCAGCTACAGTCAGAAGAGGAGCATAATCAGGGCGCTTTCCATGCCGAGACGACACAGGGATGACTACCACCTGTTGTCTAGAGAGCAGCAAGTTGTCCTGGTGAGGCTGCGCACTGGTCACAATAGGCTGAATAGCCACATGTACCGCAAACTGAAGCTGGCGCCCTCCCCAACCTGTCCCTGCGGTCAAGAAGACCAAACCACGGAGCATATACTCCAAAGATGTCCCCTTCACCAGGTGGCAAGACAGGACGTGTGGCCGACAGACACTCCGCTGACAACCAAACTCCATGGCTGCAGACAGGAGCTGGAAAAGACGCTGCAGTCATCACCCGGACTCAGCTGATTGTGTAGCAGCGTACGCCAGGAAGAAGAAGAAGAAGACTGTAGATGCTCTGCGGGGACAGAGGAATCAAAGACTAGAGCACGCGCGGTATGGAAGGAGCAGTTAGATAAGATACAGACACATGTCCAGCAGTGTTCTGGGGAATGTGTTGGACAAGTCTGTGGAGGTCCGCAAGGTCCGGAGATTTCAGCACAGCTTTAGATCAGTGTGTCCACGGGGACTGAAGTGAGCACTCACCTCCATCTGCGCTCTGTGAAGAAGGTGAAATGGAGAGACAAAAGAAACAGAGAGAGACTGAGGAAAAAACGGACCTACATAGAGAGAGAAAAGCCTCGGAGACAACCAGCATCGTTACAAAACTGTTCAACGCCTGTCAATTCATCTACAATGATACGTGCATGAAAGACACAGTGGTTGGTCAAAAGACTGGCGGAGAGAGAGAGAGAGTGAGAGAAACTGAAACTGAAATTGGTTTATTGCCATTGATATTTTTGTCCTTGTGGCAAGGAGCATAAAACAAAGTTATTGAATTTTACGGCGACGTTTTCGCGAAATAAAGATTTATTATATATATATATATATATATATATATATATATATATATATATATATATATATATAGAGAGAGAGAGAGAGAGAGAGAGAGAGTGAGAGAGCGCCAGGGTTGCCTTTAAAAACAGCCACAGACAGGATGAACAACTAAGTCACACCATGGAAGTTCAAAAGGACTTCAAGGCCTGGGGACCACAATACAGAGATGGATCATTGTGTCCATGGGTCTGGTAGTGAGTACTATGCAGAACCAGTCAAGAAGCACGGTTCTTCGTGTTACATGAAAGGCATTGACCATGCTGAATGTAGATTGCTTCAGAGGATGGTGGCTCCTTCTGTTTGCCTTCCTTTTGATCCATTTATCTCTTTCTCTGTCTGTCTGTCTGTCTGTCTGCCGTCCTCTCTGTCTGTCTATGTCTTTGTCTGTCTGTCTGCCGTCCATCGTCTCTGTCTGTCTGCGTCTCTGTCTGTCTCTGTTTCACACACACACACACACACACACACACACACACACACACACACACACACACAAATATATATATATATATATATATATATATATATATATATATATATATATATATATATATATATATACTCTCTCTCTCTCTTTGATTCTGTCCCTCAGTTTCTCTGTCTCAAAATTCTCTCTTCAAGCTTTCTCATTCTCTCTCTCTCTCTCTCTCTCTCTCTCTCTCTCTCTCTCTCTCTCTCTCTCTCTCTCTCTCTTCTCTCTCTCTCTCTCTCTCTTTCTTTAAGCGTTCTCATTCTCTCTCTCTCTCTCTTTCTCTCTTTTTTTTTCAAGCGTTCTCATTCTCTCTCTCTCTTTCTCTCTCTCCCCCCTCTCTATCTCTCTCTGCCCCCCCCCTCCCACTCTCTTGCTCTTTTGATATTTATATACAAATAAGCAAAACGAAAACTGAAGATAATTGTGCATTCAGCAATTATCGATAATGTAACATAAGTTTCTTCCAAACTGTATTACTGAACGTTGTCGTGAACCCGTAACCATAGTGTAATAATATGTGACAGTGCATATGAAAATCATGGATAATGGTCAAATTTCAAAAAATGAGCTAAATATGCTATCTGAAAGAAGAAATAATTCTAAATAAGACACAAAAAACAGATTTCATTTATCTTTATTAGATTCCAAGTTACATGCATTTAAAGTTCCCAGATGACCGTGACCTACTTTTGAGAAAATCATGTTTTAAAATTACAAATTTTCATTTAGCTCTAATTTTGTTATATGAATTTTTCTAAGTAAGTGGGTGATACCAAAATAACAAGAATAACTCAGAGAACCTTGGTAACTCATTCAATTTCACCAGATAATTGCTATTTAATATAAAAATCATCCCAGTACCTTGCTCATTGGGCTTAAAATGTTGAAAACGCAGAAGCGTTTCAAACTTTTACATAAAAATTTGTGGAAAAATAACTATAATTCAGAATCACTCCAAATTTTCAGGAAACATAGATGTGTAAATGTATTTTAATCTGTATGTGTTAGTTTGTATGTATATTTGTTTGTAACCTCTGATGACACATTTGCTTATTAAAATTATGGTATTATGTTAGTAATATCAATTGAAGAAAGACAGGTATTGATACAACACAGAAACTCAACATAGCAGTATTATGAGTCGCCAACTTGAAATTATGATCAGGTATCCTTATTCCTACAAAAACAGCACCAGAAAGAAGATCCAGAAATAGTCTCAGGGTATGTTCACTTTTCACTGATTTCAGTCTCACATCCCTACTTATCCACAAGGAAAAAAACCAACAATATCAGCACAAAAAAACAAATCACACGACTGTTTTCTTCTTAGGTCCTCTCTTGTTTTTCTTTGGCCTGCCTGGAGTCCTGGAAGAGGATGGTGGGGTGGCCTGGCTGGTGGATGGTTTGGACAGATGGGGGGAAGGAGGCAGGGACTGCGATGTGGTGGCCTTGGCAGAGAATTTGAGGCTGATAGGCTCAGGGCAGACCAGGTCTCTCTTCTCTGGGTGTACAAACTCCCTGATCTCAGAGAACAAGTATTCCTGTCTTTGTTCACTGAGACCACTCGGACGAATGATAGGCGGGAGATCATCAGGCAGGGCAGTGGGCTGTTTCAGTGGTTCGAAAACCTGCACTGGTCCGTCTGCAGACTCCTTGCAGCAGACTTGAGGCTTCCCATCCTCATTGGTTTCAAACTTAAAGTGATGGTACTTTTCAGCCCCACCAACTTTCTAAACCACTGATTCAGGTATTCAGTCCAGTCACGGGTAGGAACCAGAGAGTTCCCGTCTTGGTCACCGCACAGCTGTGGTATTAGAATACCAGATGGCGATGCAGATGACACCACTTCTGAGATGTCATTCAGACAGTCCACTCTTGTCCGGCGAAATTTTCTTTTGAAGAGCCCGAAACAGGCATCAGGGCCAAATTTGGTGTGACCTGCCAAGAGAAATGATAGTGTGATGACCTTGTGACGGCCAGTCATGACACGCCACATCAAATATTGCAACATGGCATTGTTCTTATTTTGCCCGGCACAGTTATCTGCATGGAGATGGCACGATGCTTCTTTTAACCCATAGTTTTCCAGGAAAAAATCCACAAAAGAAATCACTGTGTTTGCTCCCTTCCCTGTTTCCATTGCTTCATCAAGGAGAAACACAACCATCTGTGGGAGGGCCTCTGTCATCATGCCAAAGACACCACATTTTCTAGGTGTTTTAAAGTACACCGGACCGGGCTGCAGGGGGTCTGAAGGATAATGGACTTGTTGTGCAAAGTCAAAACTGTAGTGGGCCATGATGTCCCTTGAGCAGGCTGCTGTGTTGTTTCCTGGTGTCTCCAGTCGGTCCAGTCCTGCAGTCTTCAGCTCCTCCTGCAACAGTGCAACTGCAAGCTGTGGTTTTGTTTTTCCTTCATCAAGTTCATGTCTTGTTTTCACCTGGTTGTGTGTGTGTGTGTGTGTGTGTGTGTGTGTGTGTGTGTGTGTGTGTGTGTGTAAAGTCACTTGTGCATGTGTGTTAATTTGAAAATAATTGATTTCAACCAGTCAGTGTGACTCCATGTGTGTGTGTGTGTGTGTGTGTGTGTGTGTGTGTGTGTGTAAATTTACATTAAAATTTTTTGTGCATGCATGATGACCTGTATTGTTTGTGTGGTGTGTGTGTGTGTGTGTGTGTGTGTGTGTGTGTATGTGTGTGTGTGTATGTGTGTGTGTGTGTGTGTGTGTGTATCTCTGTGTGTGTGTGTGTGTGTGTGTGTGTGTTAATTTAGATTAACATGTATGGTGAACTGGTATGATAATGTGTATGAGAATCAATACTCCAACCATAGATAATGTGAATCAGAATGCTACATTTTATTGCTATAATTCTGTGCTTAATACATGTATCATTTCAAAACACTCACACATACATACATGTACAAACACAGAGTACAACCTGACAGACACACACACTGTAATGATAAAGGGACACCCTGGAATCCCTAACTGTGATAATGCTATTGAATTTATAAGTAAAACAGCAACTTACCTTTGCTCTGGCAACAACAAGCTTGTACTCCTCTCTCTCTCTGTTTGCTGCAGCAAGGTGTTGAACTGCAGCTGTTGCCAGTTCCATCTTCTGAGTGTCAGTCATGGTTAATGACTTCATTTGCTGCAGTGCATAGTTGTTTCTCTGACATTGCCAGCAAAGGTCTGTCCTAGGCTTCATAGGCAGGATGTCAGGAAGGTGTTTCTTCCACAGGTATAAGAACGTACGTTTTGAAACGCAGCGTCCACCATCGGCATCACAGGCAACAGAATACTCTTTGTGCACAGCAGTTTTAGTGGATGAACAGGGAAGCAGCTTCAAGTCATCTCTATGGTAGCCTGGGATTCGACCCGGAAGAAGGATTCCATGCACTTCTGCGTAATTCGAAATGAAGTCTACTACCTTCTTTTGTTCCTCAAATGTTAAGGCCTTATAAGGCTTTCTGTTGGTGTTGCCATGTTGCCTTGGGGTCAACCCATTTTCTTTATAATGTTTAATCAAGTGGTCCAGTTTCTGACTCCCAATGCAATGGACATACTGAAACAATTCACGGCATATTTTGAATCCATTCAACATGTACTGACTGCGGCACTTCTTTCTTGGAGTATTCTGCCGACGCTTTGTATTCACCGTCATTGGACCAGTTTGAAGAAACGCCTTCAGTTGGCTGAAGATGGCATTGTCCAGTTCTTCTTTTGTCATTGTCAGGTGATGCATACGTAATTCGCACAGCTCTTCTGACTTAAACTGCAGATAGCAAGGCTGTTTATCATTCAGCTTACATGCACACTGGAAGGGAGCAGACAGCTTTGGGTCAGGCTTTCCAGCGTTCTCACTGAAGCAGGCTGTTCCATCGTCAAATTCACTATTAGTGTTACAAGTGTCCGCCTTGAAAATGACTGGTGGACGTATCATGTCACCCTCAGCCTCGTCTGGGTCATCAGCTGAAAACAAACAGTATGCACACCTTGTACAAATCTACAATATGAAACTGATAATATTAAATATAAATTATCAACACACATTCACACACATGTATACACAATTTTAATCATGTATGCTCACCAACACACAAAAATACACACATGCACTCATGTATAAACTGTAATCATGTATGCACATCAACACACACACACACACACACACACATGTTTATGTGCATGCACCACACACACACACACACACACACACACACAACACAACACATGTTTATGTGCATGCACACACACAACACACACACACACCCCACACACACCCCACACACACAACACACAACACACACACATGTTTATGTGCATGCACACACACACACAGATTATGTACAGCACTGCCCACCCCCCACTGACAATGAAAATCAAACAAAGAAACTTTTTTTTTTTAATTTAATAAATGTTAATAGGCCTTTAGCATGACAATGTCAAATATACTTAATCAAGTGTGAAAGCATGCCATAATTATTGATAATCTGTGATGGTGCAGCACTTGGTAGCCTAGTGAAAACAAGAGGGTTTTCCAGCTTTCGGTTTTGCCTTGTCAGTCTGCGGCTAAAAATAGCATCAGCATTACCAAATTAGATCACTTGTTTTTATGAATTTTGGGTCTACTTACATTATAATTTACACAAATCAAATGGATACGACTTATTCCTTTCATGATAATAATTCTAGTTCGCCAGTAATTCATACAAGGTTATGAACACACCAAATAAACTTTCGAAGTGAAAGCAATCATGACATGACATCAACAGTAGGCCTACTTACCAGAACTAGATTCCATGTGCTCGTCTTCAAAACCATTCGGCATGGGCATAGAATCCTCTTCATCACTGCTGGAATCTATTTCTGACTGTCTGTCATCTCCAAAGTAGTCTGTCACTGCTTCAACTAATTCTGGAGAAGTGAAATCAGCCGTTTCCGACAGCATTTTACAGAGCTGTGCGCTCGACACTTTCCGACGCGCCGCCATTGTTTTGCTTCGACTCGTGTGTTGACAACACACACAGTTGGGGGTCACTCACTTTCTGTAATTATTGCGGCTTGTAGAAAAAACGTAGAGAGAAAAAAATTCAGACTTTGACAGGAAATGTATGATAGTTTTCAAAGAAATTAAAAGAGAAGGATATAATTGTAGCAATGATTAAACGAGCTTCAGTTAAAATTGATCACGGGTATGTCGCTCTGAACACACTACCGCCTGAAAAATCGAATTAATACGCCCGAATACAACACGAAGAGAAACAATGACCGTGAAAGTAGGGCCTAGAGACTAGTTACAACTTACAAGTTGTGTCCTTTCACTTACTACGACTGGTTTTATACAATGAAAATCGTGTTCAAAGTAGGTCAAATTAGTCCGTTGCTTTTGCTTAATTTCCCATCACATCCCACAGAAAAATATTTAATTAAAATAGTTTTAGCTTGTATTTGTTGATAATACTTTGGAATTTAATAGAAAAAACACCATTGAACCCTAAAATACAAAAATTTCATCATCGATATGTTTAGGGTCAGTTACTTTCACAGCCTGTTGCGCGAAATCTCGACTGGCGACTTATCCGTGATTTTCATGTGCACCGCCACATATAATGTTATTGTGTTCATAGTTTTGAAAGGCAGAGAATCATGAAAGAGAGAGACGAAGAGAGAGAGAGAGGCAGAAAAACAGGGTCAGAAGCATAGAAACAGGGAGAGAGACAGAGAGAGAAGCAGACAGATAGACTGAGAAACAGGCGGGCAGACAGACAGACACATAGAAAGACAAACACACATACAGAGAGAGAAAGATAGGCAGACACAGAGAAAGGTACATAGCAGTATTGAACACCCAACCTTTACTTCCGAAGCGTAACCAGGCAGGCAGATTAGGACCAAGAATATCACAGAATGTCACAGATGTGGCAGACGATCAAACAAACTTAGGAATTCAATACAGGATCACCCAGTAGGGAAAGACTTCTCTTCACTTCACTGTCAAGACGGTTTTTACTGAGCTGTGAAAAGTCCACACTCTCTGAACAGTCCAGATGCCATGACACGAAAGAAGATCCCATGTGATCATGGCTAATGCTATAAGTCTGAACATAATCCTTACACATGGGTGAGGTCTTTGAAAAAACATCTATGTTCCTGGTAAGGATCGATGTTGTGACGACCCTCTCCCCCCCTTCCCATTTCTACCCCCCTCCCCCCAGTTAACAAGATCAGTCCTGTAAACTCTTTGAGTTTCTGAAGCTTACTGTCCATCTGATCACCTGAATCGTCTTTGATCTTGCTCTTACTTTTGAGGAAAATGGAGCGAAGAAAGTGTGTGTGTGTGTGTGTGTGTGTGTGTGTGTGTGAGTGTTGTGTGAGTGTGTGTATGTGTGTGTGTGTGTGTGTGCGTGTGTACATGTATGTGAGTGTGTGTGTGTGGGTGAGTGTGTATATGAATGTATGAATGTGTGTATGAGTGTTTGTATGTGTGTGTGTGGATGCGTGTGTGCGCGCAAGTTGTGTGTGTGTGTGTGTGTGTGTGTGTGTGTGTGTGTGTGTGTTTGCATACAGACATAGAGAGCAGTAAAGGAGAAAAGAAAGAAAGAGAAAAAAAAACGAGACAGTGAGAGAAAGCGAGAGAGAGCGTGGAAGAGACAGACAGACAGGCATGACAGCCAAAGAGAAAGGTAGAAGAATTTATCAGATCACTATTCAACGCTGGTCATCACCAAACACTTCAGTAAGTGCAAACAATACACTACACGGTCTGCTCACAACACTGACAGGAACAGAACTATCTGGTGGTGCCTTAGAAGTCATAGAAGCGGAGAAGGGAAGAGAGACGAGAGAACGCAGCTTTTGAAAAAGCTGTCAGAACTTCAAAAGTCACAGAAGTGGAGAAGGGAAGAAAGATGACAAAACGCAGCCAAGCCCTTGAAAAAAGTTGAGAGGACTTCAAGTTCTATAGACATCAAAGTAGGGACATATCAATGAGCAGTTTGCATTCGACAAAGAGAAAGAGATGAAGGAGATGAAGAGACAAAGGAGAGAGAGAGAGAGAGAGAGAGAGAGAGGAGAGAAGAGAGAGAGAGAGAGAGAGAGAGAGAGAGAGATGTACACAGTGAAAAAGACAAGACACAGCCAGAGACAGAGAGAAGATAGAAGGTAAGATGGGTGACAGATGAAAATGTAGAACGAGGAGGGGAAGAGAGAGAGAGAGAGAGAGAGAGAGAGAGAAGAGAGAGAGAGAGAGAAAAAGACGCACTAACATACATGTACACACACACAAACACACACACACACATAGATAGATGGATGGATAGATACATAGACACATAGATAGATAGATGGATGGATGGATGGATGGATAGACAGATAGATAGATAATTAGATGGATGGATGGATGGATGGAAACACATAGGTAGAAATACAGACATACATGCATACACACACATACGTAAGTACGTACGTACATACATGTATACATACATACATACACACATACATATATACATACATACATACACATACATACATACATATACATACATACATACATTACATACATAGGATGGGGAGATAGAAAATTGAGAGGGAGGGAGAGAAAGGGGAAGACACAGACAGACAGACAGACAGACAGACAGACAGAGAGAGAGAGAGAGAGAGAGAGAGAGAAATCGACCTATCAAGCAAAGAGAGAGAGAGGGGGGAGGATCAGAAGGGCTATAATAGAGTGCCAAAGGGAGAACTATACATTTACCACCACTTAGAAGTCAGAGAAGAACGTTGAAAAAGGAGAGATGATCCTGACTATGGA
>JAPXFY010000676.1:45000-50211 GCA_030674185.1 Monoplex corrugatus | reverse complement strand
TTTTATTTCTGTACAAAGCGTTTATATTTAGAGAGACAGCAGTTTCTTGAATCTCTTTTAGAATTAATTTTTCACGAAAAACCCAAGGCTGAATATGAATAAAATATTTGTATTTTATGTTGTTTTCATTTGTTTCTTATGTACTTGTACAAAACATTTAAAATTAGAAATTTAGTTACTCCCTATTTAAGTATTATAAGATTGTGAGAACGTACAGTAATGTGTGTCCCCTTCCAAGGAGCTATGGCCTGTATGAATAAATAATAATAAATAATAATTACAATATTTATATAGCGCAAAATCCTGATAAAATCAAATCTAAGCGCTGAAGCAGACACACACGCAGGCACGCACGCTCGCACACACACGCACGCACACATACAGACACACACACACACACACACACACACACACACACACACCCACACACACGCATGGCTATAAATGGGGAGAAAGAATAAAAGCAATAAAAGCAAGAATAAAAGCAATGGAAAATTATAGAGAGCATAGCATACAATTATATATTATAACCATGTGATTCCCTCCGAGCGGAGACAGGCTGCAGAGGGGAGGGTTGAGTGAGGTTAGGATTTTATGCAGGAGAGAAAAGGTGAGTTTTGAGAGCGGACTTGAAGGAGACAAAAGTAGGTTGCTGACGGACTGAGAGAGGAAGTTTGTTCCAGGAGAGTGGACCAGAAACAGAGAAGGCTCGTGGACCATAGGTATTGAGCTTAGTGCGTGGAAAGCGAAGAGTCAGAGGATCAGAGGCAGAGCGGAGGGTACGTGAGGGAACATAGATCTCAAGTAGGCTTGACAGGTAATCGGGGGCTGCGTTATTGAGGCTTTTGTAGCACATGGTGTCTAGTTTGTACTGTATGCGCTTTGATACAGGGAGCCAGTGAAGTTGTGCCAGGAGAGGAGATATGTGGTCAGCTTTTTTCTTTTTGAGTACAAGGCGTGCAGCATTGTTTTGAATGCGCTGTAGGATGTGAATGGTGGAGGCAGGAAGACCAGACAGGAGTGAATTGCAATAGTCAATGCGAGACATTATGAAGGAGAGAACGAGTTTTGCAGTTGTTTCGACAGAGAGATACTTCCTGATCAGCTTTATACGATGGAGATGATAGTAGCAGGATCTGGCAGTTTGAGAAACAAAGTTGTTCATGGAGAGGGTAGAGTCAATGCAGACACCAAGGTTTTTAGCTGAATCAGAAATTGGGACTGATGTGTTACATAATGGGAGAGAAAGAGGAGGCAGCTGAGAAAGTTTCTGACGGGTGCCAATGAGGATAGCTTCTGTTTTGTCGTCATTAAGCTGAAGTCTATTGTGTGTCATCCAGTTCTTAATGTCCGAGTAACACTCAGTGGTGCGAGTCAACAGGCGCTGTATATTATCAGGTGAGTCACTGTCTTGAAGTTGGGTGTCATCAGCATAGAAGTGGTGTTTTATAGAATGGGAATAAACCATCTGATGCCTGAAGTCTGAAGTCTCTCTCTCTCTCTCTCTCTCTCTCTCTCTCTCTCTCTCTCTCTCTCTCCCTCTTTCTTTCTCTTTCTCCCTCTCTCTCTCTCTTTTTCTCCGTCTATCTGTCTGTCTCTCTCTCTCTCTCTCTGTTTCTCTCTCTCTCTCTCTTTCTCTCTCTCTTTCTTTCTTTCTTTCTCACTCTGTGTTCTTCTTTTTCTCTATCTATCTTTTGTCTCCGTTTCTACTCTACATCCTTTTCTGTCTGTCTGTCTGTCTCTCTCTCTCTCTCTGTCCCTCTCTCTCTCTCTCTCTCTCTCTCTCTCTCTCTCTCTCTCTCAGTCCCTCTCCTCACACACACAGATATTTACATTATGTATGCATTTCCACGCATGTTTGTGCTATTCTGTCACTTAAATTTACGCGCAGTGAGAATGAGTTGAGTTATTATTATCACGTGTCTTGCGGCAGGGCATTAACGATCCTCGTAAAGTGCACCAGCCGTTTGGTGAGATGCTGTTTCCAGATACTTAAAGTTACCAACTTGTCTGAATGTAGTGTCATTTGCTGTAAGTTTACATGAGGGGGTAGGGGTCTTGTGCTTTTAGTGATCACCGTGGATTCAGTTTTCTTACTATTTAGCTCTGGCTTTTTGTTTCTGCTTTCAGTTTCTATTATACTTACAAGATTTTATAGTTCTTTTTCGTTTTCTGCCCCCACGACATTTTTGTAAGTTTTTCATGCTGGTTTTGCTGTAAAGCGATAACAAATATGACACAAACACTCTTGTCTAACCCCTCTTTTGATATTTTGAAAAGATCTTTTATATCATTTTTTGTCTTATTGCTGCTGTTTGCTCCCAATATAAACATATTCCTTATTATTCCTTATTATTCTTAAATCTTTTCCATGAATATTGAGCTTTCCAGTTGCTTGATGGATTCTCCGTGTCTTACCCGATCAAAAGCCTTGGTATAATCAACAAAACATAAATATCATAACTCCTTGTTCAGTTCAATGGAATTTTCTATGAGAGTTTTTAGGAAGTGTAGGGCATTAATTGCCACTTTCCCGTTGACAAACTCTGCATTGTTCGTGACCTATTTCTGTTTTGATTCTATTCTTTGTCCTCATCATGATTATTCTTAATAGAATCTTTGTCACATGACTCATCAAGCTGATTGTACGATGGAGTTCGCATTCTATAGCCCCTGCTTTTTTTTTTTTAACCACATCTGCGAGGTTTTTCCGGTGTCATGAATTTTATTTGGGACAACTGTTACTTTTTCAATACCAAATTTTCTGGTCCTGGGGTTTCCCCTGTTTCATCCTTTTGATCGCTGCTCTATCTTCATTTTTTCATTATTTGGTGGTCCTTCAAAGTTCTTTCTAACGATGTGTTCCTCCTTTTTGTCATCGTCAAAAAGGTCTTCAATGTGCTCTCCCCGTCTATCTAATAATTTCGTCTTTAGTTTTATAACAATTGTACTATCTTTGGATTTCATGCAACCAGTTGATGTGCAGATCTTTTTCCCATAAGCAATTTTATCAGTATTTCTGTTCTATTTCTTTACGCTTTGTTTCTAGGCAAGTTTCCTTAGCTTTCTTTTACTTATTCCTGATTTCCTTCTCTAGCTTTTTGTATTCTTCTACTTTTCCTTTTATCTTCCTTCGTTCATCCATCAAGCTTTTAAATTTCTGTTGTCATCCAGTTCTTATTTGTTTCTCTTTCAGCTCCAGAGATTTATTCATAAGTTTCATTTACTGAGTTTTTCAAATTTGGGTATTGTTCCTCACTCTCCACACCATTTTCCAGAGTACTGAATTTCTTTTGAACAGATACGCTAAATTTTGCACGAGTTGATTCATCTGACTTTAAGAGTCGAACATTTATTTTGATGTTATCCTTGGTTTGTTTTCTTCTCTTTAGTTTCAGCCTAGACTTCTCCATTATTGTCAGTTGAATAATATCAGAGTGAATTTTTCCTGCTCAGTGGAACGTCGGAGAAGGTACCTTATCTGTTCTTGCTGTTTTTGTCCTTCTCTGTTCTTGCTGTTTTTGTCCTTTTCTGGTTTTGTCCTTATCTGTGTTTCCTGTTCTTATCCTTATCTGTTCTTGCTGTTGCTGCTTTATTCCTTATCTGTTTTTATTGTTTTTTGTCCTTATCTGTTTTTGCTGGTTTTTGACCTGACCTGTATCTGCTGTTTTTTGTCCTTATCTGTTTTTGCTGTTTTTGTCTTATCAGTTTCGCTATTTTTGTCCCTATTGTTTTTGTCCTTATCTGTTCTTGCTGTTCTTTGTCCTTATCTGTTTTGGTGGTTTTTGACCTTACTGTTTCTGCTGTTCTTTCCTTATCTGTTTTTGCTGGTTTTTGTACTTACCTGTTTCTGCTGCTGTTTTTGTCCTTATCTGTTTTTGCTGGTTTTTGACCTTACCCGTTTCTGCTGTTTTTGTCCTTATCTGTTTTTGCTGGTTTTGATTTACCTGTTTTTGTTTTTGTCCTTATCTGTTTTTGCTGGTTTTGACCTTACTTCTGTGTTTTTTGCTTATGTTTTTGTTCCTTATCTGTTTTTGCTTTTTTGTCTTATCTGTTTTTGTTTTGTCCTTATCTGTTTTTGCTATTTTTGTCCTCTACCTGTTTTTGTCCTTTTTTGTTTTTTGTCCTTATCTGTTCTTGCTGTTTTGTTCCTTATCGGTTTTTTTGCTGTTTCTTGTCCTTATCGTTTTGCTGTTTCTTGTCCTTATCTGTTCTTGCTGTTTTTGTCCTTACCTGTTCTTGCTGTTTTTGTCCTTATCGGTTTTTGCTGTTTCTTGTCCTTATCTGTTCTTGCCGTTTTTATCCTTACCTGTTTTGTTTGTTTTTTACCTTATCTATTATTGCTGGGTTTTCCATTATCCGTTCTTGTTGTTGTTGGTTTTCTTGTCCTTATATGTTCTTGCCGTTTCTGTTCTTATCTGTTTTTGCTCTTTGTTTTCGGTATCCTTATCTGTTTTTGCTGGTTTTTGTTGTTGTTGTTTGTTTTGTTGGGTTTTTTCCCTTTGTGTTTTTTGTTTGTTTGTTTGGTAGTGGTGGTTTCTTTCTTTTTTTTTGTCCTTTTCTGTTTCTGCTGTTTTTGTCCTAACGTTTGTGTATCTATTGTTTTTCAGATACACATTCTCGTTTCATTCTCTCTGTCTCTCTCTCTCTGTCTCTCTCTTCTCTCTCTGTCTCTCTCTCTCTCTCTCTCTATCTCTATTATCTATCTATCTATCTCTCAAGATCTATGTATGTATGTATATATGTATGCATATATGTTTGTATTATGTATGTATGTATGTAGCTAGCTATCTATCTATCTCTGTCACTCTAGCTCTGCTCTTTCTCTCTCTCTCTCTCTCTATTTCTCTCTCTCTGTCTCCCTCTATCTTTCTTTCTCTGTTTCTCTCTTTTTATTTCTCGGTTTCTCCCTCCCTCCCTCTCTCTCTCTCTCTCTTTAGCTCTCTCTCTCTCTCTCTCTTCTATCTATCTATCTATCTATCTCTGTCATTCTTTCTTTTCTGTTTCTCTCTTTCTATTTTTTCTCCTTCCCTCCCCTTCTCCCTCCCTCTCTCTCTCTCTCTCTCTCTCTCGCTCTTATCGGGCACTTGCACTCACACAAGCATTCACATTATGTATTCATGTCCACGTATGTATGCACACATCCAGTCGCTGTCATTTAGGTGCAATTAGAATGAGTTGAGTCATATCAGAGTGGATTTTTTTAAGCTG
>JAPXFY010000676.1:35000-40000 GCA_030674185.1 Monoplex corrugatus | reverse complement strand
TATGAGTACCTCTTCCAAACCATGAACAAATTAGGTTTCCCAAGGCACCTAGTCACACTGCTAATCAACTTCTACACAGACCAGCAGGCCATGATTACGTGGAACAGACAACATTGCAGGTTCTTCCCAATTCAGAAGGGAGTCAGGCAAGGATGCATACTCTCACCACAGCTGTTCAGCTTGTACAGAGAACAATGAGAGACGCAGAGATTGAAGAACTTGGTGTAAAGACTGCCAAGGAGGACATCACAAATCTGAGGTATGCGGATGACACTGCTCTCATATCAGGACACAAAGACAATATACAGACAGTCTTTGACAAGTAAATGGAGCGGGCAGAACTGCAGACCTAAAACTCAATGCAAAGAAGACCAAGGTAATGCATATCGATGGATCCATGGATGGAAACAGCATTCGATGGAGAAACCCTCGAAGTTGTACAACACTTCAGATACCTTGGGCCATGGGTCATAGAGTCAGCTGATGCCACGTGTAGCAAAGACATCAAAGCAATAATTGCCCAAGCCAAACAAAGAATGGTCCATCTTACTAACATTTGGAAAAAACAGATATTTAGGAAATGAGCTCAAACATAAAATACTGCGAACACTAATCTGGCCCAGTGTGTTATATGGAAGAGAAGGATGGACTCTTAAAGCTGCAGATGAAAATAGAATCAAAGTGTTGAGATGTGGTTCTCTCTTTCTCACACGCTGATGCAGGCGCGCGTGGGCGCTCACACACGCACACATACACACGCACACACGCACGCATGCATGCACAAGAAAACATTCAAATACACACGCATATAGAAAACACACATATACACACACACACACGCACGCACGCAGACATATAAGCGTGAACGCAAACACGCACACGTACACGCACACGCACACACACACGCACACATACACACACACACACGCACACACACACACGCCAATGCAAGTCCATCAATAATCAGAATGAATTATGATACATATATTGTCAATGCAAGCAATGAAATAGTGAGTCTGATTTATGAACAATCCACCCATGTGCACAAATTTTTTTTTCATGTCATGTATTTTTGTATTGGTAATTATGTTTCATGGAGTGGTCAACATATGTGTATTCTAAGCAGACGGTATTCATCAGATTTTTTTTTATCTTGTGGCGTGATTGCAACGAGAAACACTTACACATAGACACAGAACGCGGTTTTCATAGAACTAAACAAGACAGGAAAGAGATAGAGTGAGACTGACAGAGAAAGAGAGACAGGGAGAGAAAGACAGAGAGGAAGAGAAAGGGATAGATAGAGACAGAGACAGAGAGAGGGAGAAAGAGATAGAGACAGAGAATGCATATGTTTATTAAAATTTATGATTGTTTATCAGGGCAATTATTAAAGTTTTAATGCTGATGAAAATTTGTAACGTCGTCATAAGTGTGTAATTAATTTAGGTGAAATGTCAATCAAGAAATGTGTGTCGACATGATTCATGTCTTTTTGGCATTTGTATGTGTTTTTGTCGCCCTGTCACCAACGTGTATAAAAGGGAGGCAATTTGAAAGATTGTGCATTAACACCAGATTGATCTACACTCATCATGAGGACGATTTACCTGCTCCTGGTCTTTACCCTGATCGTTGCTTCAGCTTCTGCTGCCACCAGTAAGTCACTGTTTGGTCCATTTTGTTTTGTTTCTGATTTACTTGAATTGTTGTTCAACCGATTCGTCACTGATATAATCCATGCTGTTTTTGTTTTTCTGTTTGTATCTGTGTTTCTTTATCGCTCACTCGACCACTCTGCCTCTGTCCGTCTCTGCTCTGTCTGCCTGTCAGTCTGTCTGCCTGTTTCTGTCTCTTTGTGTCTGTCTGTCTGTCTCAGAAATAGAAATGGAGACACAAATAGACTCACGTCCCTACCAATGGATAATATGAAACATCCCTCCCCCTCCTTTCTCTTCTGACGTCATGTTATGTTACATATTTTGAAACCCTGCAGGTTGTAGGGGCACCACTGATGACTTTGCAGTGAGTTTCCTCCATCTCTTCTGGCCTTCTGTCACTTTCTGGGAACTGCTGAAGTGTAGGTGTGTCAAATTTTGGATGTTGTCTTCCCTTCTCCTCTTCTGTCTTCCTATTCTTTTCTTCCTGAGACTGTGTCTAGCAGGATGGTCTTTTTTGCAAGGTTTTAGGGATTTGTGAAATGTCTGTACCATTTCACTTTGAATCATCATCATCATCATCATCATTATCATCATCATCATCATCATCATGTGCCCTGCCGCATGGCATTGTTGATTATGGTCCTCCATATGAATCTATCCCTTGTGGCTGCAAGTACATTTTCCACCCTCTCTGTCCTCAGCCACCCTGCAAGTCCGTCCAATATTTTCTCCCTGAGTCTACCTGGTGCTCTCTTTCCCCCAGCTTTCCAGTTGTGACCAGGTGTTCCAATTCCCCTTTCCTCATAAAATGGTCATAAATGTTGCTTGTTCCACAAGGATCTGTCCTTGGCCCTGTTCTTTTCACTCTTTACACCTCCCCCCTGTCCACCATCGTCAACTCCCACTCTATAAAACACCACTTCTATGCTGATGACACCCAACTTCAAGACAGTGACTCACCTGATAATATACAGCGCCTGTTGACTCGCACCACTGAGTGTTACTCGGACATTAAGAACTGGATGACACACAATAAACTTCAGCTTAATGACGACAAGACAGAAGCTATCCTCATTGGCACCCGTCAGAAACTTTCTCAGCTGCCTCCTCTTTCTCTCCCATTATGTAACACATCAGTCCCAATTTCTGATTCAGCTAAAAACCTTGGTGTCTGCATTGACTCTACCCTCTCCATGAACAACTTTGTTTCTCAAACTGCCAGATCTTGCTACTATCATCTCCATCGTATAAGGCTGATCAGGAAGTATCTCTCTGTGGAAACAACTGCAAAACTCGTTCTCTCCTTCATAATGTCTCGCATTGACTATTGCAATTTCACTCCTGTCTGGTCTTCCTGCCTCCACCATTCACATCCTACAGCGCATTCAAAACAATACTGTACGCCTTGTACTCAAAAAGAAAAAAGCTGACCACATATCTCCTCTCCTGGCACAACTTCACTGGCTCCCTGTATCAAAGCGCATACAATACAAACTAGACACCATGTGCTACAAAAGCCTCAATAACGCAGCCCCCGATTACCTGTCAAGCCTACTTGAGATCTATGTTCCTTCACGTACCCTCCGCTCTGCCTCCGATCCTCTGACTTTTCGCTTTCCACGCACTAAGCTCAATACCTATGGTCCACGAGCCTTCTCTGTTTCTGGTCCACTCTCCTGGAACAAACTTCCTCTCTCAGTCCGTCAGCAACCTACTTTTGTCTCCTTCAAGTCCGCTCTCAAAACCCACCTTTTCTCCTCTGCATAAAATCCTAACCTCACTCAACCCCCCCCTCCCCCTCTGCAGCCTGTCTCCGCTCGGAGGGGAATCACATGGTTATAATATATAATTGTATATGCTATGCTCTCTATAATTTTCCATTGCTTTTATTCTTGCTTTTATTGCTTTTATTGCTTTTATTCTTTCTCCCCATTTATAGCCATGCGTATGTGTGTGTGTGTGTGTGTGTGTGTGTGTGTGTGTGTGTGTGTGTGTGTGTGTGTGTGCGTGCGTGTGTGTGCATGCGTGCGTGCGTGCGTGCGTGCGTGCGTGCGTGTGTGTCTGCTTCAGCGCTTAGATTTGATTTTATCAAGATTTTGCGCTATATAAATATTGTAATTATTATTATTATTATTATAATTATTATTATTATTAATCTTCCTTATGAATGATCTACTTGTGTCTTCCTCCATCAAGACTGGCTTGTTTGTTTTCTTTGCTGTCCATGGAAGTCTCAACATTCTTCTTAGAAACTACATTTTGGATGCTTGTCTTGTTCTGGCTTTGCATGTTGTCTGCCCACACCTCATTCATAATCGTACAACAGTATCGATTCTATATAACATTCAAGAACTCTCTTCCTGATGTTAATTGATGGCATTTGTTGGTAAAATGGTTTTCATTTTCTTGAATACTGTTTTGGCTTGGCCGATTCTGCTGGCTATTTCTGATGTGCATCTGCCGCTTGGTGATATGACCATTCCCAGATAGTTAAACCTGTCTCAAAGTTGTGCATTTTGCTGTTATTTTGCATGAGGGGATTTCATATTTTTACTGACTACCATAACTTCCGTCTTTTTGCTATTTAGCTCCAATCTTTTATTTTTGTTTTCTATTTCTATTACCTTCACAAGGTTTTGTAGGTCCTTTTCATTTTCTGCAATAAGCACGGTGTCATCTGCGTATCGAATGTATGTATGTATGTATTGTATGAATTTTTCCCTGCCAGTTCCTATGTATGTATGTATGTAGAATGTATGTATGTATGTATGTATGTATGTATGTATGTATGTATGTATGCATGTATATATGTATGTATGTATGTATGTATGTATGTATGTACTTACGTATTACGTACGTACGTATGTATGTATCTATATATATATCTGTATGTCTGTCTGTATGCATGCACGTCTGCATGCGTGCATGTATGTGTGTGTATATGTATGTATGTATGTATATGTATGAATGTGTGTATGTATGTATGTATGTATCTATCTATCTGTTTGTCTGTCTGTCGGTCAGTCGGTCCGTCCATCTATCTATCTATCTATCTATCTATCTATCTATCTGTCTATCTATCTATCTATCTATCTATCTATCTATCAATCTATCTATCTATCTATCTATCTATCTATCCATCCATCCATCCATCCATCCATCCATCCATCCATCTATCTATCTATCTATCTATCTATCTATCTATCTATCTATCTATCTATCTATCTGTCTATCTATCTATCTATCTATCTATCTATCTTTTATGTGTTCTATCCCTGTGTGTATGTGCATGTGTGTGAATGTGTGAGTGTGTGTGTGAGTGTGTGAGTGTGTGTGTGA
>JAPXFY010000676.1:20000-27500 GCA_030674185.1 Monoplex corrugatus | reverse complement strand
AGAAAAGGACAAAAAAACAAGAACAGATAAGGACAAAAAAAAACAAGAACAAGTAAGGACAAAAACAACAAGAACAAGATAAGGACAAAAAAAACAAGAACAATAAGGACAAAAACAACAAGAACAGAAAGGACAAAAAAAAGAAGAACAGGTAAGGACAAAAAACAACAAGAACAGATAAGGACAAAAAAAAACAAGAACAAGTAAGGACAAAAACAACAAGAACAAGTAAGGACAAAAAAAACAAGAACAAGTAAGGACAAAAACAACAAGAACAGAAAAGGACAAAAACAGCAAGAACAAAAGGACAAAAACAACAAGAACAGAAAAGGACAAAAAAAACAAGAACAGAAAAGGACAAAAAAACAAGAACAAAAAAGGACAAAAACAACAAGAACAGAAAAGGACAAAAACAACAAGAACAAAAGGACAAAAACAACAAGAACAGTAAGGACAAAAAACAGCAAGAACAGAAAAGGACAAAAACAACAAGAACAGTAAGGACAAAAACAACAAGAACAGAAAAGGACAAAAAAAACAAGAACAGAAAAGGACAAAAACAACAAGAACAAGTAAGGACAAAAACAACAAGAACAAGTAAGGACAAAAACAACAAGAACAGAAAAGGACAAAAACAACAAGAACAGAAAAGGACAAAAAAAACAAGAACAGAAAAGGACAAAAACAACAAGAACAATTAAGGACAAAAACAACAAGAACAGAAAAGGACAAAAAAACAAGAACAAGAAAGGACAAAAACAACAAGAACAGTAACGACAAAAACAACAAGAACAATTAAGGACAAAAAAACAAGAACAAGTAAAGGACAAAAACAACAAGAACAGAAAAGGACAAAAAAACAAGAACAGAAAGGACAAAAACAACAAGAACAGAAAAGGACAAAAACAACAAGAACAGAAAAGGACAAAAACAACAAGACAAGTAAGGACAAAAAACAACAAGAACAAGTAAGGACAAAAACAACAAGAACAAGTAAGGACAAAAACAACAAGAACAATAAGGACAAAAACAACAAGAACAATTAAGGACAAAAACAACAAGAACAATTAAGGACAAAAACAACAAGAACAATTAAGGACAAAAACAACAAGAACAAGTAAGGACAAAAACAACAAGAACAGAAAGGACAAAAAAAACAAGAACAAGTAAGGACAAAAACAACAAGAACAAGTAAGGACACAAAAACAACAAGAACAATTCAAGGACAAAATCAACAAGAACAATTAAGAAAAAAAAACAAACAACAACAACAGAAAAGGCAAAAAAAAACAACAAGAACAGATAAGGACAAAAACAGCAAGAACAGAAAAAGTCAAAAACAAGCAAGAAACAGAAAAGGACAAAAAAAAAACAACAAGAACAGATAAGGACAAAAACAGCAAGAACAGATAAGGACAAAAACAACAAGAACAGATAAGGACAAAAACAACAAGAACAGATAAGGACAAAGACCACAAGACAGATAAAGACAAAAACAACAAGAACAGATAAAGGACAAAAACAACAAGAACAGATAAGGACAAAACAGCAAGAACAGATAAGGACAAAGACACAAGAACAGATAAGGACAAAAACAACAAGAACAGATAAAGACAAAAACAACAAGAACAGATAAGGACAAAAACAGCAAGAACAGATAAGGACAAAAACAACAAGAACAGATAAGGACAAAGACAGCAAGAACAGATAAGGACGAAAAACAAAACAAGAACATAACGATAAAGGACAAAAAACAACAAGAACAGAAAGGACAAAAACAAGAACATAAGGACAAAAAACAACAAGAACAGAAAAGGACAAAAAAAACAAGAACAGAAAAGGACAAAAAAAACAAGAACAGAAAAGGACAAAAACAACAAGAACAGATAAGGACAAAAACAACAAGAACAAGTAAGGACAAAAACAACAAGAACAGAAAAGGACAAAAAACAACAAGAACAGAAAAGGACAAAAACAACAAGAAGAAAAGTAAGGACAAAAAAACAAGAACAGAAAAGGACAAAAACAACAAGAACAAGTAAGGACAAAAACAACAAGAACAAGTAAGGACAAAAACAACAAGAACAGAATAAGGACAAAAACAACAAGAACAGAAAAGGACAAAAACAACAAGAACAGATAAGGACAAAAAAAACAAGAACAAGTAAGGACAAAAACAACAAGAACAAGTAACGGACAAAAAAACAAGAACAATTAAGGACAAAAACAACAAGAACAGAAAAGGACAAAAAACAAGCACAAAGAACAGATAAGGACAAAAAAAAACAAGAACAGAAAGGACAAAAAAAACAAGAAACAGAAAAGGACAAAAACAAACAACAAGAACAGATAAAGGACAAAAACAACAAGAACAAGTAAGGACAAAAACAACAAGAACAGAAAAGGACAAAAAAACAAGAACAGAAAAGGAAAACAAGAACAAAAAGGAAAAAACAACAAGAAAGTAAGGACAAAAACAACAAGAACAGAAAAGGACAAAAAAACAAGAACAAGTAAGGACAAAAACAACAAGAACAGTAAGGACAAAAACAACAAGAACATTAAGGACAAAAACAACAAGAACAGAAAAGGACAAAAAAAACAAGAACAGAAAAGGACAAAAACAACAAGAACAGAAAAGGACAAAAACAACAAGAACAATAAGGACAAAAACAACAAGAACAGAAAAGGACAAAAAACAAACAAAACAAAACAGAACAAAAGGACAAAAACAACAAGAACAAGTAAGACAAAAACAACAAGAACAGAAAAGGACAAAAAAACAAGAACAAGTAAGGACAAAAACAACAAGAACAGAAACGACAAAAACAACAAGAACAGACACAAGAGACAAAAACAACAAGAACAGAAAAGGACAAAAAACAACAAGAACAAGTAAGGACAAAAAAAAAAAAAAACAAACAAAGCAAAACAAGACAAGGACAAAAACAACAAGAACAAGTAAGGACAAAAACAACAAGAACAAGTAAGGACAAAAACAACAAGAACAATAAGGACAAAAACAACAAGAACAATTAAGGACAAAAACAACAAGAACAATTAAGGACAAAAACAACAGAACAATTAAGGACAAAAACAACAAGAACAAGTAAGGACAGAAACAACAAGAACAGAAAAGGACAAAAAAAAACAAGAACAAGTAAGGACAAAAACAACAAGAACAAGTAAGGACAAAAACAACAAGAACAATTAAGGACAAAATCAACAAGAACAATTAAGGAAAAAAAAAAAACAAGAACAGAAAAGGACAAAAAAAAAAACAAGAACAGATAAGGACAAAAACAGCAAGAACAGAAAAAGTCAAAAACAGCAAGAACAGAAAAGGACAAAAAAAAAAACAACAAGAACAGATAAGGACAAAAACAGCAAGAACAGATAAGGACAAAAACAACAAGAACAGATAAGGACAAAAACAACAAGAACAGATAAGGACAAAGACCACAAGAACAGATAAAGACAAAAACAACAAGAACAGATAAAGACAAAAACACAAGAACAGATAAGGACAAAGACAGCAAGAACAGATAAGGACAAAGACACAAGAACAGATAAGGACAAAAACAACAAGAACAGATAAAGACAAAAACAACAAGAACAGATAAGGACAAAAACAGCAAGAACAGATAAAGACAAAAACAACAAGAACAGATAAGGACAAAGACAGCAAGAACAGATAAGGACAAAAACAACAAGAACAGATAAAGGACAAAAAACAACAAGAACAGAAAAGGACAAAAACAACAAGAACAGAAAGGACAAAAAAAACAAGAACAGAAAAGGACAAAAAAAACAAGAACAGAAAAGGACAAAAACAACAAGAACAGATAAGGACAAAAACAACAAGAACAAGTAAGGACAAAAACAACAAGAACAGAAAAGGACAAAAAAACAAGAACAGAAAAGGACAAAAACAACAAGAAAAAGTAAGGACAAAAACAACAAGAACAGAAAAGGACAAAAAAAACAAGAACAAGTAAGGACAAAAACAACAAGAACAAGTAACGACAAAAACAACAAGAACAATTAAGGACAAAAACAACAAGAACAGAAAAGGACAAAAACAACAAGAACAGAAAAGGACAAAAACAACAAGAACAAGTAAGGACAAAAAACAACAAGAACAAGTAACGACAAAAACAACAAGAACAATTAAGGACAAAAACAACAAGAACAGAAAAGGACAAAAAACAACAAGAACAGAAAAGGACAAAAAAAACAAGAACAGAAAAGGACAAAAAAAACAAGAACAGAAAAGGACAAAAACAACAAGAACAGATAAGGACAAAAACAACAAGAACAAGTAAGGACAAAAACAACAAGAACAGAAAGGACAAAAAAAACAAGAACAGAAAAGGACAAAAACAACAAGAAAAAGTAAGGACAAAAACAACAAGAACAGAAAAGGACAAAAAAAACAAGAACAAGTAAGGACAAAAACAACAAGAACAAGTAACGACAAAAACAACAAGAACAATTAAGGACAAAAACAACAAGAACAGAAAAGGACAAAAACAACAAGAACAGAAAAGGACAAAAACAACAAGAACAGAAAAGGACAAAAACAACAAGAACAATTAAGGACAAAAACAACAAGAACAGAAAAGGACAAAAACAACAAGAACAGAAAGGACAAAAACAACAAGAACAGATAAAGACAAAAAACAACAAGAACAGAAAAGGACAAAAAAAACAAGAACAAGTAAGGACAAAAACAACAAGAACAGAAAAGGACAAAAACAACAAGAACAGAAAAGGACAAAAACAACAAGAACAGAAAAGGACAAAAACAACAAGAACAAGTAAGGACAAAAACAACAAGAACAAGTAAGGACAAAAACAACAAGAACAAGTAAGGACAAAAACAACAAGAACAAGTAAGGACAAAAACAACAAGAACAAGTAAGGACAAAAACAACAAGAACAATTAAGGACAAAAACAACAAGAACAATTAAGGACAAAAACAACAAGAACAATTAAGGACAAAAACAACAAGAACAAGTAAGGACAGAAACAACAAGAACAGAAAAGGACAAAAAAAAACAAGAAACAAGTAAGGACAAAAACAACAAGAACAAGTAAGGACAAAAACAACAAGAACAATTAAGGACAAAATCAACAAGAACAATTAAGGAAAAAAAAAAAACAAGAACAGAAAAGGACAAAAAAAAAAACAAGAACAGATAAGGACAAAAACAGCAAGAACAGAAAAAGTCAAAAACAGCAAGAACAGAAAAGGACAAAAAAAAAAACAACAAGAACAGATAAGGACAAAAACAGCAAGAACAGATAAGGACAAAAACAACAAGAACAGATAAGGACAAAAACAACAAGAACAGATAAGGACAAAGACCACAAGAACAGATAAGGACAAAAACAACAAGAACAGATAAGGACAAAAACAACAAGAACAGAAAAGGACAAAAACAACAAGAACAGATAAGGACAAAGACAGCAAGAACAGATAAGGACAAAAACAACAAGAACAGATAAGGACAAAAACAACAAGAACAGAAAAGGACAAAAACAGCAAGAACAGATAAGGACAAAAACAACAAGAACAGATAAGGACAAAAACAACAAGAACAGATAAGGACAAAAACAACAAGAACAGGTTGCTGTTTTTGTCCTTATCTGTTCTTGCTGTTTTTGTCCTTATTTATTCTTGCTGTTTTTGTCCTTATCTGTTCTTGCTGTTTTTGTCCTTATTTATTCTTACTGGTTTTTGTCCTTATGTGTTTTTGCTGTTTTTGGCTTTGTCTGGTTTTGCTGAGTTTTTTCCCTTATCTGTTCTTGCTTTTTTGTCTTTATCTGCTTCTCCTGAATTTTTCCCTTATCTAATCTCACTGGTGGGGGGGGGGGGGGTCCTTATCTGTTCTTGCTGTTTAATCCTTGTCTGTTTTTGCTATTTTTGTCGTTTGTGTCTTTGCTGTTTTGTCTTTGCCTGTTTTTGGTGGTTTTGTCCTTATCTGTGTGCCGTTTTTGTCCTTATCTGTTCTTGCTGGGTTTCCCTCCTTATCTGTTCTTCGTATTTTTTCCCTGATCTGTTCTCGCTGGATTTTTTCCATTATCTGTTCTTGCCATTGTTGGTTGGTTTGTTTGTCTATTCTGGTCCTAAATTTTCTCGATTTGTTTTGTGATTTAGATACGCGCCATAACGTTATTTTTGTGTGTTTCAGATCTGTTGTTGGTTTCACCCAAAATCTGGTGAAACTGTTTCTCAGTGTTTTGTTTGTTCGTTTGTTTGTTTGTTTGTTTGTTTGTTTATTTGTTTGCGTGAAACCGAGGGAGGACGACGGCTTAGGTCGGGGGTCACACATCTTGTTCCCCTTCCATCTTCCTCAAATCATTTTGTGTTGGCTTCGTACCCTGGACGTTTCGTCGTTGTTGGTGGTTGCTTTAGTGAATGATGAGAGAGTGCGTCTTGGCTCTATTCTTGGCGCCTTCTAAATGAGATCATCATCATCACCATCATCATCATTGTAGTTGGTACTACTACTACTAGTAGTAGTAGTAGTAGTAGTAGTAGTAGTAGTAGTAATAGTAGCAGTAGTAGTATTTTTGTTGTTATTTCATTATCATTATTATTATTATATTACTAAATAAAATAGAAATAACCCATTCTCAAGATCATCATCATCGTCTTCTGTTGCTCCCTTAATTCTGTGAAGAGTCACAGGGACACCACATCAAACATTTCTTCACCAGGTCCCTCCAGCTGTGCCAGTGGTGTGCCATGGCCTGGGTCTCTGCAAATGGTTTTTCCATCCATTCTTCAATGTTGTCAGTCCCTCGTCTTTTTTTCTGCCTTTCACTCCATCTCCCTTCTTCAACAGTTCCCCGGAGAATTGATTTGTCAAGATCACTGGATCTTGTTATATGGCCACACCAACATAGTTTTGTTTTCTTAACTGAAGTCAGCAGATCTTTATATGGTGCAATGCGCTGCTTGTTTGTTTTGTTTGTTTTGTTTGATGCACTTGTTCATTAGTGATAAGATTAGTGTATCTGATATTTAGTACCATGCAAAAACACTTCATTTCTATGGCTTGAATTCATCTTCCTAAACCCGCTGTGGAGGTCCATGTGTGGCATGCATATAGGGATGGAATAATCCACTGATAATTTCTATAAAATAGAACCACTAAAATTGTCTCTTCAAATTTCAAACTGTAAGTGCATCATTCCACAAGCTTAATAAGAACGATGTTACTTTGACAGCATAGACTAAATTTAAGTTTACACAAACACATACACACACACACACACACACACACACACACACAGAGCACAAAGCACAAACACATACACACAAAGCACAAACACACGCCCACACACACCCACACAAGCACACATACATAAACACAACACAACACAACACAACACAACACAACACAACACAACACAACACAACACAACACAACACAACACAACACAAACACAACACAACACAACACAACACAACACAAACACCACACCAC
>JAPXFY010000676.1:2500-17500 GCA_030674185.1 Monoplex corrugatus | reverse complement strand
TATTAGACGAAGTTTTTGATAAAATTACCGGAAATGTTGCTCGATTGCAAATCATTATAACTGTTACGGACTGAAATATTTTGTTTGGTATGTTTCCGGTTCAAAGACTCGTGAGGAAAATTCAAAATGGCTGCCCCTTTAGAGCTGCATCAAAAACAAAGAGTAATGATTGAATTCCTTGTTGCTGAGGGAAGACCCCTGTGAACATTCACAGACGATTACAGAATGTGTATAAGAAGAATACTTTAGATTATAGCATTGTTCGCAAGTCGGTCTGTCGTCTGAATGATGAAAAGCTGGGAATTGCGATCGTAGCCGATAAACCCCGTTCTGGCCGTCCGTCCACTTTCTGCAAGGATTTAGGTCATAATTAAACAAGAAGTCAATAGGATCATCTGTTTTTTGTGTGAACTGAGGTATCGCCAATAAATGAATAACATTATATTAAAAAAATAAATTCAATGATAAAATGAGACTGTGTGTGTGTGGGATTTTTTTTTTTAGTAATATGGTGAGTGTGTGTATGTTGTGTGTGTGTGTGTGTGTGTGTGTGTGTGTGTGTGTGTGTGTGTGTGTGTGTGTGTGTGTGTGTGTGTGTGTGGGTGTGTGTGTGTGCGCGTGTGTGTGTCTGTGTCTGTGTTTGTGTGTGAATGTGTGTGAGTGTGTGCATGTATATATATATATATATATATATATATATATATATATATATATATATATATATATATATATGTGTGTGTGTGTGTGTGTGTGTGTGTGTGGGTGCGTGAGTACATGTATATACATATATATATGTGTGTGTATGTGTGTGTGCGTGTGTGCGTGTGTGTGTATGTGTGTGTGTGTGTGTGTGTGGTGTGTGTGTGTGTGCATTCTATCTTTCTTTTATTCTTACTTTTCCACCTCTTTTCCTTCTCTTCCTTTTTTGTGTGAATACGCACACATACACACAAACACATATACGCACACATACATATACACACATACACACATGCACACACACACACACACACATATATATATATATATATATATATATATAAATATATATATATATATATAATTTTATTTATATATACACATACATACACATACACACACGCACTCATATAAGCACACATACACACACACACACAAACAAACAAACAAGCACGCACACACACACATGCACACACACACACACACACGCACACACATACGCACACACACACACACACACACACACACAAATACATATACACACATACACACAGAGACATACACAGACATACACACGCACACACACACACACAACACATCTACATGCACATACACACACACGCACACAAACACATACACACACACTCTTTTACTGTGTATAGGTAGCTAGATAGATAGTCAGATAGATAGATAGGTAGATAGATAGATAGACAGATAGACAGATAGACAGAGATAGACATATAGACAGACAGATAGATAGATATATAAATAGATAGACAGATAGACATATAGATAGATAGATAGATAGATAGATAGATAGATAGATAGATAGATAGATTTGTATACATACATGCATACGTACATACATACATACATACTGTCACAATGTAAAGGTGTAGGTGACTGGCAGTGTCTTGCAGTTTATGCAGGTTCATGAAGATCTAGCTGCTGATCATTCTTCCCAGAGACAAATACTCCAGTCCAGATTAAACGAAAATAATCCTTTATTTGAAGAACGTAGAAGACACAACAGGAACTGGGTAAAAACTTCACACATCCAATGCACCACTCCTAGTTTGCAGAATTATTCTTCTTCAGCCCTCAAATCTACACGCAGCAACTCCACGAATCTACAGCAACTTCTCTATCTCTGACAGCAGGCTTACACATCAACTCTTCCAATCGCTCTCACTCTCTCAACCCACAGTCACGCGTTATTTATAACATCATGGAAAGTTCTACAATATTTTCGGCTTTTCCCTAGATTTTCAGCCAATCACAGCCACATTCTCGAACCTTCCTTTTCTAGAGTATTCTGTAGTTCTAACCAATCATTGTACAGATTAAACTTCTAGCCAATCATTGTACAGATTAAATTTGTTTACGATTTTGGAACATTCTGAAAAGATCTAAGGTATTCTACTTTTTCTTGTCATTTTTAGATTGTTCCAAAGGATTCTACATATTTCCATACAGCAAAATCAAACTTAAACATATATTTTTCAGACTTAGCATAAACCAAAACAAATATTCTCGATTCATTATCGAGTGAATCACAAACCAGTCTTCAAGAACGAATAGGGGACAGTAGTTGAATAGACAGATGCATTTTGACGTCACACTTCTCTTATCGGCATTCGCACTTTCACATTGAGTTTCTCTTTTTTTGAAATGTAACATATACATACATACATACATACATACATTCATACATACATACATACATACATTCATACATACATACATACATACATACATACACACATATATACATACATATATACATACATACATACATGTCTGGCCACATAGCGTTAGCGATCATGTCTTCCAAATATATCTCTTACCTTTCTTGTCCTCACCCAATCTGCAAAACTACTAACCCAGGGTCAATCTGGTGCTCGTTTTCCCCGCTAGCGTTCCTGGCGTGACTGGACGTTAAAATGTCTCTTGCCTCATAAATGTCCTTTAAATGCTGCTTGTCTCTTCCTGATCTTCTTCGTTAATGTTCTTTTTGTCTTTGCGTCTCTCAAAATTGTCTCGTTTGTTTTCTCTGCTGTCCATGGAACTCTCAACATTCTTCCTAGAAACCACATTTCCGCTGCCGCGATCTTGTTTTGACTTTGATGTTGATTTGTCCAGCCCATGCAACCATACAACAGTATTGGTTCCATATAAGACTGAAAATCTCTTTCTGATGTCCATTGATAGATATGTGTTGGTAACAACGCTTTTCATTTTCTGGAATGATGTTTTAACTTGGCCAGGTCTATCGGATATTTTCAATGTGCATCTGCCATGTGGTGAGACAACTGTTCTCAGATATTTGATCTTATCTACTTGCCTCAATGTTATGCCATTTTCTGTTATTTTGAATAAGAGGATTTCATGTTTTTTACTCACTATCATGACTTCAGTCTTCTTACTGTTCAGATTTAGATAGCCTTAGGAGCTCAAGTGTCATAGTCATCTAACGAGTGGTTCATGTTTAGGAACTTGCTCATTTGTTTGAACACTATCATACGGAATCGTCCACTTGGAAATATTCCCATAAAGCCATATTCTGAGAGTGTTTTGTTTGAGATTATCTCATCTCGATTTGGGAGTTTGAATCATCCTGAACTTTGAGAGAGACACACCAAGGACAAAGATTATGAGCTTGGAGTTGTTTTTTTAATTGTGAGCAATACCATGTGTCCCCCACTCAGGTCTGGCAGCAGTTATCTGGCAGACATCTTGACTCTGCTCCAACTTCAACTGAGAAGGTGTGAAGGTGGTACGACTTAAGAAAACAAACCTGACACCAACAGAATGGCTGAAACATTAAGAGTGGCAATAATAGGCCAGTTTTTTTCTTGCAAGTGGGGACTGGCAATAATAGGCCAGTTTTTATCTTGCAAGTGGGGACAGACACTCCTTGAAAAACAGTAGATTGAAAATCTTTCATGAGATTGTTCTTTCGTTGTCGATTCTTGTTTAAACCCGTCCATGAGTTGTTGGGTTTTGTTGGGGTTTTTTTTACCCACGACTGGAACAAAAATATATTCGTCTGCTATTCCATTTGGCCAAGCAACATCAAAGCTAAGAGAGAATAAGCAGTCTTTTATAATGGCTACCTCGTTGAACCTGGCTCTCAGTTACAAAAAAGGCTACTTACTGCGTAGCTTTCATCGGCGATCCAGCCGACTTCTTCAGCGGAACTGCTGGATTGAGAACTGGCTTCAGTGCGCACCTCCGTCTTTTGAAAACATCCATCCCATTTTTTTTTCTTTTTTAAAATGTGTCATTTGATATCATCTACTACCATTTTTCATTTCTGTTTCAGCTGTCCTGCATCTGGGAATTTGATTAGTCGTGTCTAGATTTGAAAAAGAAAACAAACGAGACAGTCTTGATGGAGGCAGACACAAGAAGATCATTGATAAAGAAGATTAGGAAAAGACAAGGAACATTTATTGCCCATTTTATGGCCATAACAGGGAAGCTGGCGGGAAAGAGAACAGCAGGTAGACCCAGGGATAAAATATTGGACGGACTTGCAGGATAGCTGAAGACAGAGAGGGTGGAAGATGATCTTGCACCGACAAGGGATAGATACGTATGGAGGGCCATGATCGCCAAAGCCATGTGGCAGGGGTCATGATGATAATGATGAGTATCTAGATATTGAGAGAGTACTCCTATGTGTAGTAGACAACGACTTGTATCGCTGTACACGATTTGATTGTGGGTGCTGTTACTTACTCCCAGTATGTTCTAGTGGAAAGGAAGGTACAATGTCTCTATGTACGACGACCTCGACTTTTCGCCTATTTCAGAAGCATACAATGGTAGAGAATTGGGAAAAAAATAATGCACAAAAATGAGGCTCATTATGGACAAAGAGTTACTGAAATTGACTTTCAATTGTTTATTTGGTTTTGCAAACCAAATGCAGTGAAAAAGAAAAGAGCTATACCACCATGAAATAAAAGGAGAAAAAAGCGCTTCCAGTCCTGGGACTATTTCAGTTCCATGGTTACCTTTTTCCTAGCATGAAATTTAAACATCCGGTAAGAAGCGTCTCATTTTCTGTCTGTTTAAGAGTGACAGGCAGACAGACACATAGAATAATGTAATAACAGCATGGCGCATATCAGTTATGATTCGGTTGAACTACAGTTCAGTAAATCAGAAAAGAACAAAATAGACCAAACAGAGACTTACTGGGACCGGCAAAGGCAGAGGCAACGATCAGAGCGAAGACCAGAAGCAAGTAAATTGTCCTCAAGTTATTTCCAAACCAAAATCCTGAATGCCTCTTCTTCAAAAGAACTCTTTACAACCATGAATCATCTCCTTGGCACACGAAAAGATTTACCTCTCCCAACAAAACATACAAATGAAGAACTCCCATCTGTATTCTCCAACTATTTCACCACCAAAATACAAACTCTTCGTGACAGGCTTGACAGGACACCTTGTCAACCATGCCCACCTGACCCTTCCTTCTCTGGCACACCTCTTACTACTTTTAACCCAGTCTCACAAGAAGAAATTCTCAACACAATCAGATCCATGTCGTTCAAAACCTGCGAGCTGGATCCTCTTCCAGGTTCTCTCTACGCCGACTGTCTCCCTACTCTCCTCCCATTCATCACTGACATCATCAACACTTCTCTTCAAACTGGAACTGTCCCTGATTCTTTCAAGTCTGCTATTGTTCACCCTCTCCTCAAGAAACACAATTTAGATCCAAATGAACTGAAAAATTACCGGCCTATCTCTAATCTCTCTTTCTTGTCAAAACTCCTTGAAAAAGTCGTCCTCAACCAGCTGAACTCTCACCTGTCTGCCAACAATCTCCTCAATCCTTTCCAGTCAGCCTACCGCCAGTGCCATAGCACTGAAACTGCCCTACTACACATTCTCAACAATCTCCTCCTTGCAACTGATACTGGCAAAGTCTCTCTCCTCACACTCCTTGATCTGTCTGCAGCCTTTGATACCATTGATCATGGTATTCTCCTTTCTAGACTTCATCATACTTTTGGCATCTCTGACATTGCTCTGTCTTGGTTCACTTCATACCTATCCAACAGAAAACAAACCGTTCTCATCAATGGCACTTACTCTCAACCTGCATACCTGACCTGTGGTGTTCCACAAGGATCTGTCCTTGGCCCTGTTCTTTTCACTCTTTACACCTCCCCCCTGTCCACCATCATCAACTCCCATTCTATAAAACACCACTTCTATGCTGATGACACCCAACTTCAAGACAGTGACTCACCTGATAATATACAGCGCCTGTTGACTCGCACCACTGAGTGTTACTCGGACATTAAGAACTGGATGACACACAATAGACTTCAGCTTAATGACGACAAAACAGAAGCTATCCTCATTGGCACCCGTCAGAAACTTTCTCAGCTGCCTCCTCTTTCTCTCCCATTATGTAACACATCAGTCCCAATTTTTGATTCAGCTAAAAACCTTGGTGTCTGCATTGACTCTACCCTCTCCATGAACAACTTTGTTTCTCAAACTGCCACATCCTGCTACTATCATCTCCATCGTATAAGGCTGATCAGGAAGTATCTCTCTGTCGAAACAACTGCAAAACTCGTTCTCTCCTTCATAATGTCTCGCATTGACTATTGCAATTCACTCCTGTCTGGTCTTCCTGCCTCCACCATTCACATCCTACAGCGCATTCAAAACAATGCTGCATGCCTTGTACTCAAAAAGAAAAAAGCTGACCACATATCTCCTCTCCTGGCACAACTTCACTGGCTCCCTGTATCAAAGCGCATACAGTACAAACTAGACACCATGTGCTACAAAAGCCTCAATAACGCAGCCCCCGATTACCTGTCAAGCCTACTTGAGATCTATGTTCCCTCACGTACCCTCCGCTCTGCCTCCGATCCTCTGACTTTTCGCTTTCCACGCACTAAGCTCAATACCTATGGTCCACGAGCCTTCTCTGTTTCTGGTCCACTCTCCTGGAACAAACTTCCTCTCTCAGTCCGTCAGCAACCTACTTTTGTCTCCTTCAAGTCCGCTCTCAAAACTCACCTTTTCTCCTCCGCATAAAATCCTAACCTCACTCAACCCCCCCCCCACCCCCCCTCTGCAGCCTGTCTCCGCTCGGAGGGAATCACATGGTTATAATATATAATTGTATATGCTATGCTCTCTATAATTTTCCATTGGTTTTATTCTTGCTTTTATTGCTTTTATTCTTTCTCCCCATTTATAGCCATGCGTGTGTGTGTGTGTGTGTGTGTGTGTGTGTGTGTGTGTGTGTGTGTGTGTGTGTGTGTGCGTGCGTGCGTGTGCGTGCGTGCGTGCGTGCGTGCTTGCGTGTGTGTCTGCTTCAGCGCTTAGATTTGATTTTATCAAGATTTTGCGCTATATAAATATTGTAATTATTATTATTATTATTCATGGTGATGGTGGGAGGTGAGCTGGAGATGATGGATTACCTTTCAAATTGTATCCCTTTCATACACGTTATTAAGTGACAGGGGACAAAAAGTATTAAAATGCCAAAAAGACATTTACGATGACGATACAGATCTTGACTGACAGTTTTACTTTAGTTATAATGCATTTGCACTGCTTCATCCGCATTTGAATTGTAATTGTTTTCGCTGAATCAGCAAAACTATAGACCACACACATTCTCTCTCTCCTCTCCCCCTTCTCTCTCTGTGTGTCTCTTTCTCTCTCTGTGTCTCTTTCTCTCTCCCTCTCTATCTCTCTCTTTCTCTCTCTCTCCGTCTCTCTCTACCTATCTATCTATCTATTTTTAAGTGCTGACTCTGTACGTTTCATGATTTCATTTTAAATGCTATTTTACATTTTAGTATTCAGCATGTTTCTTCCTTAAGCTGCATCTGTTGCTGTAAACAAATATCATGTGTATAGAATAGCAACGGCAAGTTTGAAAAATGGCTTCTAGCCAATAACTTTTCAGGTTGACAAATAAAGCATCACTGTCATTGTCGTTGTCATTCTCTCTCTCTCTCTCTCTCTCTCTCTCTCTCTCTCTCTCTCTCTCTCTCTCTCTCTCTCTCTCTCTCATGCAATGGAGAAAGAGAGAGAGAGAAAGAAAGAAAGAGGGGAAAGAGAGACAGACAGACAGACAGAGAGACAGACAGACAATAAAGGAGGAGGAGTAGAAACAGAGACAAAAGATGGAGAGAAAGAAGAACACAGAGTGAGAAAAAAAAAAAGTACTCCTATGTGTAGTAGACAACGACTTGTATCGCTGTACACGATTTGATTGTGGGTGCTGTTACTTACTCCTCTTCTGATGTTTTGGAAAGAGCTTATATCGTTTTTTATTCTGATTGCAGCTGTTTGTTCCCAATACATATTTCTGATTTTTCGAAGATCTTTTCCATCAATATTGAGTCTTTCTAGTTGGTTGATCAATTCTTCATGTCTTATCCGATCGAAAGCCCTGGTGTAGTCAACAAAGCATAAATATAAATCCTTGTTCACCTCGATTGACCTCTCTATGATAATTCTTAGGATGTATATGGCATTAATAGTTTACCGAATTCCTCCAGGGCTTCAATCATCTCTGTGGTAATGTTGTCTGGTCCTGGGGCTTTTCCTGGTTTCATCTTTTTCAATGCTGCTCTAACTTCATCTTTCATTATGGGTGGTCCTTCAAAGTTCTTTCTTATAATGTGTTCTGCGTTTCTGTCATCTTCAAAAACGTCTTTAATGTACTCTCCCCATCTGTCTAATATTTTTTCTTTTTCCATGAGAATCGTACCATCTTTCGATTTCAAGCAACCAGTTGATGTGCTTGTCTTTTTCCTGTGGACAATTTCTCCAATTCGTCTGTACATACCCTGAGGATCCGTTTTGTGTTGGTCTTCTATTTCTTTGTATTTTGTTTTCAGCCAAGCTTCCTTAGCTTCATTGCACTTATTCCTGATTTCTTTGTTTATCTCCCTGTATATTTCCTCGTTTCTCTTTGCCTTCCTCCGTTCCTCCATCAAGCCTGAAATGTCTTTTGTCATCCAGTTCTTTTTTTGCTTTTCTATCTACTACAGGGATTTCTTCACAAGCTTCATTTATCGAATTTCTCAACTTTGTCCATTGTTCCTCACTGTCACCAACGTCTTCCAGAGCACTGAATTTGTTTTGAACATGTACATTACATTTTTGACGTATCACTCCATCTGTCTTTAAGAGTCCAAGATCTAGTTTGATGTTGCTTTTGGTCTGTTTCCTTTTCCGTAATTTCAACCTAAATTTTCCCATTACAGGACTGTGGTCACTGTTGCAGTCTGCGCCTGGTAGTGTTTTTGCTGACAGTAAAAAAATTCTAAATTTTTATAAATCAGGATGTAGTCAATCTGATTTTTGGTATTATCTCCTGGACTCATCCAAGTCCATTTTCTTCTATTAGGTTGCTCAAACCAGGTGTTTCCTACTATGAACTCATTCATCTGTGCCCATTGTACAAGTTTCCCTCCCCTTTCATTTTGTGTACCAAAGCCATGAGGTCCAACTATATCCTCTACCCTATCTTTCCCACTTAAGCATTAATCCTCCCATTATTATGGTAACTTCTTGTGATTGGCATTGGGCCTTGGCCATCTCTAATACTTCGTAGAAGTTGTCGATGTCTTCCTGAGTACTTGTGGATGTTGGTGCGCACACCTGAATGATGATGATATCAAATGGTCTGCCTCCCAATATAAACAGCAAGACTCTGTCGGACACAGCCCAGTATCCCTTAACTGCTTTTAATTTGTCCCTGTCCATTACAATGCCTACTCCTCTTTCATGTGAGTTTCCACCAGAGTATATCACTGTATACTCTCCGGATGTTATCATGCCTTCCCCCTTCCATCTCACTTCCCCTAGTCCTAAATTACTAAAAAAACACGAAAGAAGAATATGAACGTTCATATTCTTCTTTCGTGTTTTTTCTGGTTCCTGTTTGCTTGAACGCGGGCAGTCACACTTGTTTTGGATTTCCTAAAATACTAAGTTAAGCCTTTCAATCTCCATTTTGACATTGTCTAATTTGCCTTTTTGGAACAAAGCTATTTTAGTATTTTTGAGTTTGAGTTTGGTCGCAGTATCTGGCTGAGAGTCTGGTGTCACCTGCGCGCATGACAGTCCCTACCGGACGAAGGTGCTCCATCGGAGCACCTGTTCACGTCGTTATCTTCATTTACCTTCTTTTTTCTGTCCCTAATATATTATCAATGGTATAATCAACAAAACATAAATATCATAACTGCTTGTTCAGTTCAATGGACTTTTCTATGAGAGTTCTTAGGAAGTGTAAGGCATTAACTGCCTCTTTCCCGTTGACAAATCTGCAGTGTTCGTCTCCTATTTCTGTTTTAATTCTATTCTTTATCTTCATCATGATTATTCTTAATAGACTCTTTGTCACATGACTCATCAAGCTGATTGTACGATGGAGTTTGCATTCTATAGCCCCTGCGTTTTTTTAAAGTGCTATGAAAATTTACTTTACCCCATCTGAGAGGTTTTTGCGGTGTCATGAATTTTATTTGGGACATCTGTTACTTTTTCAATACCAAATTCATCTAGAACCTCAGTCATTTCTATAAGAACATTTTCTGGTCCTGGGGTTCCCCTGTATCATCCTTTTGATCGCTACTCTATCTTCATTTTTCATTATTTGGTGGTCCTTCAAAGTTCATTCTAACGATGTGTTCTCCTTTCTGTCATCGTCAAAAAAGTCTTCAATGTACTCTCCCCGTCTATCTAATAATTTTGTCTTTAGTTTCATAACAATCGTACTATCTTTGGATTTCATGCAACCAGTTTATGTGCAGATCTTTTTCCTGTAAGCATTTTTATCAGTATTTCTGTACATGAATTTAGGATCTGTTCTATTTCTTTGCGCTTTGTTTCTAGCCAAGTTTCCTTAGCTTTATTGTACTTATTCCTGATTTCCTTCTCTAGCTTTTTGTATTCTTCTACTTTTCCTTTTATCTTCCTTCGTTCATCCATCAAGCTTTTAAATTTCTGTTGTCGTCCAGTTCTTATTTGTTTCTCTTTCAGCTCCAAAAATTTATTCATAAGTTTCGTTTACTGAGTTTTTCAAATTTGGTATTATTTCTCACTCTCCACAACATTTTCCAGAGTACTGAATTTCTTTTGAACAGATACGCTAAATTTTGCATGAGTTGATTCATCGGACTTTAAGAGTCGAAAATTTATTTTGATGTTATCCTTGGTTTGTTTTTTTCTCTTTAGTAACAGCCTAGATTTTCCCATTATAGAATTGTTGTCAGTTGAATAATATCAGAGTGAATTTTTCCTGCTCAGTGGAACGTCGGAGAAGGTAAAGGTAACTTATCTGTTCTTGCTGTTTTGTTTGTATGTTTGTATGTTTGTTTGTTTGTTTGTTTGTATCTGTTCTTGTTGTTTTTGTCTTTAACTGTTCTTGTTGTTTTTGTCTTTAACTGTTCTTGTTGTTTTTGTCTTTAACTGTTCTTGTTGTTTTTGTCTTAACTGTTCTTGTTGTTTTTGTCTTTAACTGTTCTTGTTGTTTTTGTCTTTAACTGTTCTTGTTGTTTTTGTCTTTAACTGTTCTTGTTGTTTTTGTCTTTAACTGTTCTTGTTGTTTTTGTCTTTAACTGTTCTTGTTGTTTTTGTCTTTAACTGTTCTTGTTGTTTTTGTCTTTAACTGTTCTTGCTGTTTTCTTGCTGCTTTTGTCCTTAATTGTTCTTGTTGTTTTTGTCCTTAATTGTTTTTGCTGTTTTTATCCTTAATTGTTCTTGTTGTTTTTGTCCTTTTCTGTTCTTGTTGTTTTTGTCCTTATCTGTTCTTGTTGTTTTTGTCCTTACCTGTTCTTGTTGTTTTTGTCCTTATCTGTTCTTGTTGTTTTTGTCCTTATCTGTTCTTGTTTTTTTTTCCTTTTCTGTTCTTGTTGTTTTTGTCTTTTTCTGTTGTTGTTGTTTTTGTCCTTTTCTGTTGTTTTTTTTGTCCTTTTCTGTTCTTGTTGTTTTTGTCCTTTTCTGTTCTTGTTGTTTTTGTCCTTATCTGTTCTTGCTGTTTTTGTCCTTATCTGTTCTTGTTGTTTTTGTCCTTATCTGTTCTTGCTGTTTTTGTCCTTATCTGTTCTTGCTGTTTTTGTCCTTATCTGTTCTTGCTGTTTTTGTCCTTATCTGTTCTTGCTGTTTTTGTCCTTATCTGTTCTTGCTGTTTTTGTCCTTATCTGTTCTTGCTGTTTTTGTCCTTATCTGTTCTTGCTGTTTTTGTCCTTACCTGTTCTTGTTGTTTTTGTCCTTATCTGTTCTTGCTGTTTTTGTCCTTATCTGTTCTTGCTGTTTTTGTCCTTTTCTGTTCTTGCTGTTTTTGTCCTTACCTGTTCTTGCTGTTTTTGTCCTTTTCTGTTCTTGCTTTTTTGTCCTTATCTGTTCTTGTTGTTTTTTTTTCCTCATGTGTTTCCTTGTTGTTTTTGTCCTTATCTGTTCTTGTTGTTTTTTCCTTTCTGTTCTTGCTGTTTTTGTCCTTTTCTATTCTTGTTGTTTTTGTCCTTTATTGTTCTTGTTGTTTTTGTCGTTATCTGTTCTTGTTGTTTTTGTCCTTTCTGTTCTTGTTGTTTTTGTCCTTTTCTGTTCTTGTTGTTTTTGTCCTTTTGTCCTTATCTGTTCTTGTTGTTTTTGTCCTTATCTGTTCTTGCTGTTTTTGTCCTTATCTGTTCTTGCTGTTTTTGTCCTTAATTGTTCTTGTTGTTTTTGTCCTTATCTGTTCTTGCTGTCTTTGTCCTTAATTGTTCTTGTTGTTTTTGTCCTTATCTGTTCTTGCTGTTTTTGTCCTTTATTGTTCTTGTTGTTTTTGTCCTTTTCTGTTCTTGTTGCTTTTGTCTTTATCCGTTCTTGCTGTTTTTGTCCTTATCTGTTCTTGCTGTTTTTGTCCTTAATTGTTCTTGTTGTTTTTGTCCTTATCTGTTCTTGCTGTTTTTGTCCTTAATTGTTCTTGCTGTTTTTGTCCTTATTTATTCTTACTGGTTTTTGTCCTTATGTGTTTTTGCTGTTTTTGGCTTTGTCTGGTTTTGCTGAGTTTTTTCCCTTATCTGTTCTTGCTTTTTTGTCCTTATCTGTTTCTCCTGAATTTTTCCCTTATCTAATCTTACTGGTGGGGGGTGGGTGGGTCCTTATCTGTTCTTGCTGCTTAGTCCTTGTCTGTTTTTGCTGTTTTTTGTCGTTTCTGTCCTTGCTGTTTTGTCTTTGCCTGTTTTTGGTGGTTTTGTCCTTATCTGTTTGCCGTTTTTGTCCTTATCTGTTCTTGCTGGGTTTCCCTCCTTATCTGTTCTTCGTATTTTTTCCCTGATCTGTTCTCGCTGGATTTTTTCCCTTATCTGTTCTTGTTTTTGTTTTTATTTTTGTCCTTATCTGTTTATGCTTTTTTGTTCTTATCTCTTTTTGCTGGTTTTGTCCTCATGTTTGTGTAATTTTTGTTATTTAGATACGTGTTCTCGTTTCATTCTCTCTCTCTCTCTCTCTCCTCTCTCTCTCTCTCTCTCTCAATATCTGTTTATCTATCTACCTACCTATCTAGTAGGCTAGCTGGCTAGCTAGGTGGCTGTCTATCTATCTAGCTATCTCTCTCATTCGCTCTCGCTCTTCTCTTTCTCTCTCTCTATTCTCTTTCTCTCTCTCTCTTTCTCTCTCTCTCTTTCTCTCTCTCTCTTTCTCTCTCTGTGTCAACCTCTATCTTTTTTTTCCTGTTTCTCTCTTTGTACATGTATTTCTTGGTTTCTCCCTCCCTCCCTCTCTCTCTGTCTCCCTCCCCCTCTCTTTTTCTCTCTTTCTCCCCCCCTCTCTCTCTCTTCATCTCTGTCTCCCTCTATCTTTCTCTGTTTCTCTCTTTCTATTTCCTTATTTCTCCCTCCCTCCCTCTCTCCCTCCCACCCTCCCTCCCCCTGTCTCTCTCCTCTCTCTACCTTGCTCTCATCAGACACTTGCATTCACACAAGCATTCATATTATGTATTCATGTCCACGTGTGTATGCACACATCAAGTCGCTGTCATTTAGGCTCAATCAGAATGAGTTGAGTCATATCAGAGTGGATTTTTCAAGCTGAATAAAACTTCATACAAGTATTTGTTCTTGCTGTTTTTGTCCTAAATTTTCTCTATCTGTTTTGTGATTTAGATACGCGGCATAATTTTATTTTTGTGTGCTTCAGATCTGTTGTTGGTTTCACCCAAAATCTCATGAAACTGTTTCTCAGTGTTTTGTTTGTTCGTTTGTTTGTTTGTTTGTTTGTTTATTTGTTTGCGTGAAACCGAGGGAGGACGACGGCTTAGGTCGGGGGTCACACATCTTGTTCCCCTTCCATCTTCCTCAAATCATTTTGTGTTGGCTTCGTACCCTGGACGTTTCGTCGTTGTTGGTGGTTGCTTTAGTGAATGATGAGAGAGTGCGTCTTGACTCTGTTCTTGGCGCCTTCTAAATGAGATCATCATCACCATCATCATCATTGTAGTTGGTACTAGCAGTAGTAGTAGTAGTAGTAATAGTAGCAGTAGTAGTATTTTTGTTGTTATTTCATTATCATTATTATTATTATATTACTAAATAAAATAGAAATAACCCGTTCTCAAGATCATCATCGTCTTCTGTTGCTCCCTTAATTCTGTGAAGAGTCACAGGGACACCACATCAAACATTTCTTCACCAGGTCCCTCCAGCTGTGCCGGTGGTGTGCCATGGCCTGGGTCTCTGCAAATGGTTTTGCCATCCATTCTTCAATGTTGTCAGTCCCTCGTCTTTTTTTCTGCCTTTCACTCCATCTCCCTTCTTCAACAGTTCCCGGAGAATTGATTTGTCAAGGTCACTGGATCTTGTTATATGGCCATACCAACATAGTTTTGTTTTCTTAACTGAAGTCAGCAGATCTTTATATGGTGCAATGCGCTGCTTGTTTGTTTTGTTTGATGCACTTGTTCATTAGTGATATGATCAGTGTATCTGATATTTAGTACCATGCAAAAACACTTCATTTCTATGGCTTGGATTTATCTTCCTAAACCCGCTGTGGAGGTCCATGTGTGGCATGCAAAGAGGGATGGAATAATTTAATGATAATTGCTATAGAAAAGGAGCATTAAAATTGTCTTCAAATTTCAAAACTGTAAGTTATGTACATCATTCCACAAGCTTAATAAGAACGATGTTACTTTGACAACATAGACTAATTTTTAAGTTTACACAAACACATACACAGATCACAAAGCACATACACACACAGAGCACAAAGCACAAACACATACATGTACACACAAAGCACAAA
>JAPXFY010006762.1:7500-12082 GCA_030674185.1 Monoplex corrugatus | reverse complement strand
AAAACAAAAAACAAAAAAAAAAAACCGTGACGGGCATCGGGACAATGATAGACAGTGACAAAAGTGAAAAGAGACTTTTTATTTTTATCGGGTTTAAAGAAGTTCCTAAGAACGGGAGATCGTTGAAATGGTTTGACCATCATGTTTTCTTTAATTTTCTTTTCTTTTCGTTTTTCTTTTCTTGTTTCACACACGCGTGTTTGCTAAGACGCACGCAGGTCCATGTATCCACCGATACTGTACCATCACTATAAACTGTCATCTCAGCCAGCAACACACACACACACACACACACACACACACACACACACACCACACACACACACACACACACACACACACACACACACACATATATATACATATATATATATATATATATGTATATATGTACATATACATATAAGTATGTATCCAGAGAGAGAGACAGACAGAGAGAGAGACAGAGACAGACAGAGAGAGAGAGAGACAGAGACAGAGAGAGACAGAGACAGAGAGAGAGAGAGAGAGAGAGACAGAGACAAAGACAGACAGACAGAGAGAGTGAGAGAGAGAATGAGACAGAGAGACAGAGACAGAGAGAGGATATATATATATATATATATATATATATATATATATAGAGAGAGAGAGAGAGAGAGAGAGAGAGAAAGAAAGAAAAAGAGAGGGAGAGAACGAGTGAGGCAGACAGACAGGGAGACACAGAGAGAGAGAGTGAGAGAGAGAATGAGACAGAGAGATAGACACAGAGAGAGGGAAAGAAGAGAGAAAGAGAGAGAGAGAGACAGAGAGAGAGACAGAGAGAGACAGAGAGAGACAGAAACAGAGGAATTAAGAAACAAAAAAAAAAGAGAAAGAGAGAACAAGTGAGACAGACAGACAGGGAGACAGAGAGACAAAAAGCCAAAGAGACACAGAGAAAGAGACAGAGACAGACAGAGAGAAAAGGGAGACAGAACTATCTGATGCTTGTGAGAAAGAGAGAACGAGTGAGACAGACAGACAGACAGGGAGACAGACAGAGAGACAAAAAGCCAAAGAGAGACAGAGAAAGAGACAGACAGCAGACAGAGAGAAAAGGGAGACAGAGCTATCTGATGCATGTGAGAAAGAGAGAACGAGTGAGACAGACAGACAGACAGGGAGACAGAGAGACAAAAACCAAAGAGACACAGAGAAAGAGACAGACAGAGAGAAAACGGAGACAGAACTATCTGATGCATGTGAGAAAGAGAGAACGAGTGAGACAGACAGACAGACAGGGAGACAGAGAGACAAAAAGCCAAAGAGGTACAGAGAAAGAGACAGACAGCAGACAGAGAGAAAAGGGAGACAACTATCTGATGCATATTTGTGGGTGTGTTTTGTAAACATCAGTGTGTGTCTATCAGGCGATAACTTCACGCAGTGTTTCGCCATTAACTGGTTTCCATTTTGATCTTTCAGCTGTCTGTCCCTCTGTCTGTCTGTCTGTCTGTCAGTCTGTCTTGTTTACCTCAGTGTTAGTGTCCTTGTGTTTAACTCTTTAGAAGCCTGGCCTGTTGAAATCTGTTTACTTGCATGTCCATCTTGTTCGTCCATCTGTTAATTATAGAGTGATCCAGTGAAGTCCATGTGTTAATTACAATGTGGGCCAAGCGAGCAACCAGTGGACTGACCGACTGACTGGCTAGCCAACCAACCAACCGATCGACCAACTTACCAACCAACCATCCAACCAACCTATCAACCAACCAACTAATCATCCGATCGACCGACCGACCGACCGACCGACCAACTAACCAATCAACCAACCAACCAAACAACCAAACAACCAAGCAACCAAACAACTTACCAATCACCCAAGCAAGCAAGCAAGGAAGCAAGCAAGGGAGCAAGGAAGCAAGCAAGCAAGGAAGCAAGCAAGCAAGGAAGCAAGCAAGCAAGGAAGCAAGCAAGGAAGCAAGCAAGGAAGCAAGCAAGGAAGCAAGCAAGGGAGCAAGGAAGCAAGCAAGCAAGGAAGCAAGCAAGCAAGGAAGCAAGCAAGCAAGGAAGCAAGCAAGGAAGCAAGCAAGCAACCAACCAACCAAGCAACCAAGCAACCAACCAACCAAGCAAGCAAGCAAGCAACCAGCCAACCAGCTGATTAAGCAATGAATACACACACATATATGCAGCAAAACGAAACGTTCTTGTGAAATAATGATATGCAGGAGAGACAGAAACACAAATGAACAGAGACTCAAACACACACACCAACACACACACACACACACACACACACACACACACACCACACACACACACACACACACACACACACACACACACACACACACACACACACACACCAACACACCCACCCACCCACCCACACCCAGAGAGAGCGAGAGAGGGAAAAACAGAAACAGAGACAGGGACAGAGACAGAAAGAGAGATGGAGAGATATTTGTTCAAAAGGGATTCATAGCACTCCATTATGCGCTCTACCCCAATCTTTCAGTAATTATCTGGCAGATTCCCAGAGCCTGCGCAAACCATATGCGCTGGCAAGGTCTTGAAATGGGGAAGGGGGCGGAGGAAGAGAAAAGACATGTGAAACACTAAGCTGACACCACCAGAATGGATGACACATAAGAATGGGAAACGAAAAGGCCAGTTTTTAATATTGCGGGCGGGAATTGAACTCAAGGTACCAGATCCTAAGTCCACCCCTCTAACCAACCAGACCACAGAGAGAGACACAGACAAAGGGAGAGAAACAGAGACACCCAGACACAGACATAAACAGACAGATCAGACATAAACAGAGACACAGAAAGATGGAGAGAGAACATGAAGACATAAGCAACAGCTAAACAAACTGATCACATCAGTGCAAAAGATGGATGGTACGGCTGACACTACACGTCACGTGACATGATTACGTCAGCACTACATTTAGCAGTTATGAATGGTCAACGCCAGGGGCATATCCTTAGATTATGAACGTGTATGCATTGATATGCGTACGTACTTTTCTTTTCTATATGTGTTACATTTGGCCGCTAGGAATGCTTAAGGTCAGGGGCATATCGTTAGATTATGTGCGTGTATGCATTGCTACATGTATTTACTTTTTTTTTACAGGTGTTTTTTTCCCAACCAATGTTATATACGTGTTGAAATGGTTATAGCCCTGATATGGCTGTGTGCAGTCGGCTGGGCTTTAAACAGTAAGAATAAGCATTTGGCAGTTAACTACTCAAGGCTTCTCTGTTCTCTTAGCAGAACCATGAACACAAAGTCTGATGTCTGGAGTTCAATCCTAGCCCTCAACATAAAGAACTGGCCTGTTTGCTGCCCATCTTAATGTTTCCATCGTTCTGGTGCTGTCAGCTTAGTGTTTTGTAGGTCCTGTTCGCTTACCCATTTCAAGACCTTGCCAGCGCATATGGTTTTGTGCAGGCTCAAGGAATCTACCAGATAATTACTGGCAGATTTGGGTAGAGTCTATGTGAAGTGCTATGGATTCCTTTTGAACAAACATCTCTCCTTCTCTCTTTATGTCTCTATCCCTGTCTCTATCTGTTTTTCTCTGTCTCTGTCTCAGTCTCTTTCTCTCTCTCTCTCTCTCACGCTCTCTCCCACTCTCTCTGTCTATAAATGAAATGGAATGCATGAGTCCCACTTGATCACATTCCAAAATCCATCAGCAGTATGTGATATCTACTTCTCTGTGCCGGCCTGTTGGTTCTTTTGGTAAAGCCGTGGACACAGGATCTGATATCTTGAGTTCAATCCCAGTCCGCCATAATAACCCTTTGACTCCCGCATCCTATCCACCAACAGCAAAAACTTAACCCTTTGACTCCCTCACCCTATCCACCAGCTTCCTGCAGGAAGCTGGTGGATATGGCGAGGAAGTCAAAGCGTTAAGGTTTTGTTTGCTAGCATGGTTGACAATGCGGGATGCTAGTGGACAGGGTGCGGGAGTCAAAGGGTTAAAAGTTGGCCTGTTTGCTGCCCATCTTAAGGTTTCCATCATTCTGGTGGTGTTAGCTTAGTGTTTGAAAGGTTTTCCCCTCCTCCCTCTCCTTTTCTGCTTCTCACATAAAAACCTTGCCCAGTGCCTAGGGTTTTGCACAGACTCAGAGTCTGCCACATAATTGCGGGCAGATTTGGATGGAGCACATATGGAATTGTCTGTGTGCAATGAACCCCTCTTGAACAAACTCCAACTATAAACTCTTTGTGGGGTCTGGAGGCCAAGAGGTAGAGCTGCCGCCTTCCAATCTCACTGTACGAGTTCGAATCTTTCATGGGGAAAGCGAGGCAGAGGATACGTAATGAGGCATCATCATCATCATCATCATCATCATAATCATCAGCATCATCATCAGCATCATCATCATCATCATCATCATCATCATCATCATCATCATCATCATCATCATCATCATCATCATCATCATCATCATCATCATCATCATCATCATCATCATCATCATCATTATCATGTGCCCTGCCGCAGGGCGTTGGCGATCATGGCCCTCCACACGAATCTACCTTTTGTCACTGTAAGTACATCTCCCACCCTGTCTGTCTTCATCCACCCTGCAAG
>JAPXFY010006761.1:0-12082 GCA_030674185.1 Monoplex corrugatus | reverse complement strand
CGCGTACGTGTGTAGGTATGGATATGGGTGCATGGGGTGCGTGTGTGTGTAGGGTGGTTGGGGGGGATGGAGTGAGTGTGGGTGTGTGAGCCTGAGAATGTTGCATTATGTTCTCCTGTTTGCGGGTTTGTTGTCTTTGATATTCCATGCAACACAGAAAGAGGGCGAAAGGGTTTGAAGTCTTCCTGTTGTTACAGTAATCAATCTCTCTCCATTTCCGTATCAGCCGCACCACACCACACAGCAACACGCACAACACGCACACACACAACACACACACACACACACACACACACACACACACACACACACACACACACACACACACACAGAGACACACACACACCCCACACACACACACACACCACACCCACACACACACACACACACACACACACACACACACACACACACACACCACACCCCACACACGTGTGCGCGCGCAAATAATCTGGTCACAGTCCAGTTTAATGCAGTAATCAGTCTTGGCGGCTCGGTCATCTCTGCCTCCCTTTTTCTGTCTTTCTGGACCTTTCCATTCAGTCTGAGTAAAACATATGTGTTCTTGAGAGAGAGAGAGACAGAGAGAGAGAGAGAGAGAACAGAGAGAGAGAGAGACAAAGAGAGAGAGAGACAGAGAGAGAGAGAGAGACAGAGAGAGACAGAGAGAGAGAGAGACAGAGAGAGAGAGACAGACAGAGAGACAGAGAGAGAGAGAATGTGTGTGTATCTTTGTTTGTGTGTGTTGATATATCTATATGAATCCGCGTACATTTATCATAATCCGTATTTTTCTTACGATAGTAATTATAATTATTTCACAAAACTGTCTTGCAGGATTTTATATTACATTGACTAGCTTCATATTTGCTGCTTATTTTTTGTTGTTGTAAATCTGATCCATAACCCAACAACCATGTCAGCAGCAGCATCATTATCATCAAGTGCCTTGCCACATGGCATTGGCGATCATGGCCTTCCATCTGTTTCTATACCTTGTTGCCACAAGCACCTCTTCCATCCTCTCTGTCCTCAGCCACTCTGCAAGTTTGTCCAATATTTTCTCCCTGGGTCTACTTGGTGCTCTCTTTCCTCCACTTTTCTTGTTGTGACCAGGTGCTCCAATTTCCCCTTCCTCATAAAATGGCCTATAAATGTTGCCTGTCTTTTCCTAATCTTCTTTATGAATGATGTGCCTGTGTCTGCCTCCATCAAGACTGTCTCGTTTTTTTCTTTGCTGTTCATAGAACTCTCAACATTCGTCTTAGAAACCACATCTGAACTGCCTCAATCTTGTTCTGGCTTTGCTTTTTGACTGTCCACGCCTCACAACTGTATAACATTATCGGTTCTGTATAACATTCAAGAACTTTCTTCCTGATGTTAATAGTCAGCAGCAACAACACATATAGTGAGAATCAGATAAAGGGTGAGAGAAGAGAGAGAGAGAGAGAGAGAGAGAGAGAGAGAGAGAGAGAGAGAGATTAAGAACCCCCCCCCCAAAAAAAAAAAATACAGAGATACTGAAAAAAATGGCGTGTAAATAAACAATCAAAAGTAGAAAAATATTTGAAACAGCTAATTTATAACGATCAGAATGATAGAGAATGACAGAAAAAGACCTTTCCAAGCGATACACTTTCCACGCAAAGAATGGTCTCTGAAGAACCATATGAATCTTCTGACCCAACGCTATCTTCAAACTATGACAACTTGCTAAAAGCAGTCAAGAGAATTATGGGCAGTATTACAGCTTGCCATATGCAGTCAAGAGAGTATGGACAATATGACAACTTGCCATATGCAATCAAGAGAGTATGGACAGTATGACAACTTGCCATATGCAGTCAAGAGAGTATGGGCAGTACGACAACTTGCCATATGCAGTCAAGAGAGTATGGACAGTATGACAACTTGCCATATGCAGTCAAGAGAGTATGGACAATATGACAACTTGCCATATGCAGTCAAGAGAGTATGGACAGTATGACAACTTGCCATATGCAGTCAAGAGAGTATGGGCAGTACGACAACTTGCCATATATGCAGACAAGAGAATATGGACAGTATGACAACTTGCCATATGTAGTCAAGAGAATATGGGCAGTATGACAACTTGCCATATGCAGTCAAAAGAGTATGGGCAGTATGACAACTTGTCATATGTAGTCAAAAGAGTATGGGCAGTATGACAACTTGTCATATGTAGTCAAGAGAGTATGGGCAGTATGACACTTGCCATATGTAGTCAAGAGAGTATGGGCAGTATGACACTTGCCATATGTAGTCAAGAGAGTATGGGCAGTATGACACTTGCCATATGTAGTCAAGAGAGTATGGGCAGTATGACAACTTGCCATATGCAATCAAGAGAGTATGGGCAGTATGACAACTTGCCATATGCAGTCAAAAGAGTATGGGCAGTATGACAACTTGCCGTATGCAGTCAAAAGAGTATGGGTAGTATGACAACTTGCCATATGGTGTCAAGAGAATATGGGCAATATGACAACTTGCCATATGCAGTCAAAAGACCATTGGCAGTATGACAACTTGTCATGTACAATCAGGAGACTATTGGCAGTATGACAACTTGCCATGTACAATCAGGAGACTATTGGCAGTATGACAACTTGCCATATACAGTCAGGAGAGTATGGGCAGTACTATCATGAAAATACGATGAAGGTTGACTGGGTACATCATCCAGAGAGAGTAGGATAACATCACCTGAACCGTCCTTCACTGGACACAAGAGGAAAGACGCAAGATAGGAAGACTCAAAAGTGCCTGGTGACGAGCAACAGAAGGACACCTAGAAGCCCTGAAACATACTTAGGGTATTTACTATACGAAAACTGGCCCAGAACAGACAGACGTTAAGGACATGTGTTGTGGTACTACATACCATTAACACAACAGACAGAAAATAAGTTCATATGTTTAAGTCGTTTCATAGAACGACCACACAAAATTTGCTGGGTTACTAATACTAGAAGACTAATGTTGATGTCACACGTACCCACATTCTAAGAGTCATACTTTCCCTACATCTTGTATTCCACAGGTGTGCAGCCCATCAGCTGGTTTCTTACATTTTGTCTATAGAATTCACACACAAACATCCAGGTGATCCAACGAATATAAAACTATTTGAAATGCTAAAAAGTGATTATAAGTAGATCTTCTTTGGACGTTTGTGTTAAGCAACAGGGTGTTTAAATGTTTTAAATTTAAAACTATTGACTTCAGATACAATTCCAAGTACGGTAATTTCAATGATTTTACACTGGGTGGTGCGTTTGTATGACAAAACTTTCACATAGTAGGCCTACATTTTCTTTGTAATAGAGTGCTGAATTCGTAAATATTAACATATGTATCTATAGTAGAGGAAGGACAGTTTTTAGAACGTTGACACGATTGTATGTTTCATAATGTTTTTGTCATGCCTGTCTATATTTTATATCAAATGTAAACGTGTATCTTACGTTTGTTATAACGAGAATGGTGAAAAGGGGACTTAAGTGAGGAAGGTGTGTTCGTTCTTTAATTTAACGTCTGTTCACTATGAGTGATATTAGACGAGGGGGGGGGGAGGGGGGGAATGGAGGATGAGAGGTGGGCGAGTTGCATTGTGGGGAGAGGGGAGACAGAGTAAAAGACATAAATAAATGGGTAAATAGAAAAATGGAACAAGATCTTAACACTAACAATTAACATTAACAATGTGAAGGAAAAATTTAACGCTAAAATACTAACTTCATAAACTTAAAGCAATACATTAACAGGACTGTGAACCAATGATTCTGAAATTTTAACTGATAAAGACTGATCAGAAGTTACTTCTTTAAAATGAGTTTCAGAATAGTTTTCTTGTGAAAATATTTTTGGTAAAAAAGAACGTAGCATTTTGCAGTAAAATAAACTGTGAAACAGTGTGAATTGTTCTCCGCAAATACACTTGATATTTTTACAATACTTTGTTTTCAATGCGTTTAGCTGAATACGAAAATGAACAGCAACAATCGATCTCGAATGATATATGGAAGAATACTGCAATTTTTTACATACATTTTGTAATGAAAGTTTTATCATTTGTTGTGTCACAAACTTTTCATTGAAATGTTCATGAAATCGAATCCATGAAGCTGATTCTAGCAAGTTGCAAGCTTCTTTTACGGAAGTTTTAATACGTAATTCTATAGTATTATCAGTGTTGTGTGCACCTTGTTTAGCTGCTCTGTCTACTACTTCGTTGCCATGAAGACCAACGTGAGAAGGCACCCAGCATAAACTGATATCTATACCTTTTGTCCTTAAACGATGTATAAGATGATTTACCTCAGTAATTAAGTCAGGTCTTGTGTCTGTATTAAAAGACTGTAAGGCATATAATACAGATTTTGAATCAACAAAGAGAACCACTTTAAAAAAGACAGGTTTAAGGTCTACTAAATAATGCAACTCTTGTGTAATAGTGACTAATTCCGCTGTAAATATAGATATATTTGGCCCAAGGAAAAATGACTTTTGTATTTTAAATTTTGGAACATAATACGCTACTCCAGCAGATTTATTTTCTAAGACTGACCCATCGGTAAAAATATGGAGGTGGGTACGGTATTTTTCATCGACGTGTTCTCTTGCTGTGCATATCGAAATGTTAATGTTTTCATATTTCTTAGCATCTGTATAATCAATATCAAAAGTGGCTTTAAGCATTTCCCATGTAGGGATAGGCGTTGTGGATGTTGTCTCAGCTATTTCATCCAAACTTATGTTAGACTGTTTGACTAAGTCAGATACGTAAGTTGCAACAGTCATTTGTGATGAAATGTTGCTTGCTCGTTTTGGAAAGTCAACATCAGACCTTAGTTTAATTTCCTTGCTCACAAAATTGTCCGTTTGTGATGTAGTTCTGATTGCAAACTTTGCTGTCGCTAGCTCACGATAGCTGTTCAGAGACAGAATTCCAGCAACTTTGCACGTTTCCAGATTTGAAGCATGGGCTGGTACACCTAGTGCAATTTTAAGACTTTTGCAGTCTAAACTTTGAATCTTCTTTAGTAAATAATTGGGTGCACTGAAGAACACTTCTTGTGCATAAGATAATTTAGATCTTACAAGTGCTGTTGATAAATGGAGAAGTATGTTTGTATCCATTCCCCAGGGTAATCTACTTATTATCTTTAAAAAATTTAAGGCTTTTCTTGCTTTTGTTAAAATATAATCAAAATGGACATTCCAGTTTAATTTCGATGTTGTAAAGACTCCCAGAAATTTTACAACCTGTTTGTAATGGATCGCTTCACCATGCAGCCTGAAAGTAGGCAAGTTATTTAAAGTACCACCAGGATTAAAGAGCATCATGTTAGTTTTTTCTGCTGACAACGACAGACCATTTTCTAACATGTAGTTTCCAAGACTATCTAGATCAGATTGATACAACTTCCTGATGTAATTCTGCGCTCTCTGGGGAGTTGTCTTTTTTAAAGTAATATTCATCCAGATGCATATATCATCAGCGTACTGTACCAAAACAACACGATTTGAGAGTACTTTAGGAAGATCATATATAAGGATATTAAATAAAGTAGGTGCTATCACTGAACCTTGAGGAATTCCCATGTCAAGAGATCGTGAAGAAGAATAACTTGTTCCCACTCTTGCTTGAATTGTTCTATTGGCTAGATAGGACTTAATATAATTATACATATTGCCAGATAGACCAATAGATTTCAGCTTGTACAATAAACGTTTATGCCAAACTTGATCATAAGCTTTTTTCACATAAAAAATGTTGCTAAAAGACTTTTTCTACGGGCAAATTGTTGTTTTATCTGAGTTGTAAGTTTAACCAGGTGCTCAACTGTGGATCTCCTTTTTCTGAAACCTGCCTGGTTTACCGGAATAACGTTATTTCTATCACAGTAATGTATAAGTCTGTTTAGGATCAATCTTTCCATTAGTTTGCTCGTATGGGACGTCAAAGCAATAGGTCTGTAACTGTTTTTATTGTTTTTAGGCTTTCCTGCTTTTAATATGGGTATAACAACAGACTTTTGCCATACCTGTGGTACAGTTCCACTCACCCAGCACTTCTGAAAAATTTTATGTAAGAAAATAATATAATTTTCTGAAAGATGCTTAATCATTTCATTTGAAACTGTATCGACACCTACCGAACTCCTTTTGTTGTGTAGAGACAAGATAGTGTTTTTTTTTAGCTCTTCTAAGGTGATCGGAGAATTAAACCAGCGATCATTCTGAGATATTGGATCTATGAAGATAGGGTTGTTAGCTGCCATTTCTCTGTAGTGTTTGCTGTTAGGAGACAACCCGTCTACTTTACTATTTTCAGCAAAGAGTTCTATAAAAGTTTCAGCTTTGTCCATGTCAAAAGGAAATTTGTGACATGTATCAATCATTATTGGACACGTGGCCCCGTTTTTCATTTGATTCATTTTTGTCCAGACTTTATGGAAATCCTTAAAATCAGAAATTTCTTTGGTGCAGTATGATGCCCAATAATCTGTCTTTGCTTCAGCAATGATTTTATTACTCTGGATGTTAGCTTTTTTCATTTCCATGTGATCGTCGGGTTTTCTGCTTTTGATGTAGATTTTGAATTTATCTTTTTTATACTGAACTGCTTTCTCACATTCCTCTGTCCACCAAACATTACCCAAACGATTATTGGACTTATAAATTTTGAGTTTCGGGATGGAGAGGTCAGCAGCAGCTAGAACTGACTCCTGGAACTTAGAAAACATAACGTCTACATTTTCACTTTCATAATGCTTATATTCTTGATTAGCAAGAGCAGTCCGAAACAAGGACCAATCAGCGCGCACGTAATTATATTTTGGTATGATGTCAGGAGTGCTGTCTTTCATCCTGATGTTGTCATAAGTTATTGTTATGATGATAGGTAAGTGATCACTTCCCAAAGTATCTTTGTGAGTGTCCCAGGTACAGCATGGTACTAATTCTGGTGATATTAGTGACAGATCGATGGCTGTTGCCCGGTGTTTGGAAACATCAGGAATTCTAGTGACACTCCCATCATTCAAAAGGTAAAGCGCACTGTCAACTATATTTTCTACTAAACGATTGCTTGTAACAGTACAACAATCTTTTTCCCAAAACGGGGAGTGGGAATTAAAGTCTCCTCCTATTAGCCATCTACCGTGCTGCAGATCCGGAATCGTATGCAGCCATTCTGTGTTGTGGTCATTTGGACCTGCTGGCAGGTAAACTGACAAAACGTTCAGGATGAAAGAATTACTGAATTGTACTGTGGCGGCACAAGCGTGTAAGTCTTCAGTTGATGTAAAAACTGGGGAAATAAATATGTGATATTGCAACTCTTTAAGTATATATATCGCAGTGGCTACCTTCTTCCCAGGATTTCCCAAGTCATATATCGGAGGATAATAATAATTTTGGAAATTGGGAAGTTTGGTTGGGATAACATTAAGCGACTGCAAAATTAAAACTTCACACTGATTTGATGAGAGAAAATGTTCCAGGTATGCGGAATTGGTGGAAATAGATCTACAATTCCACTGCAAAAATTTGATTTGTGATTGTTGGCGCAATTTCATTGTTGGCTAGTCTCTTATGTTAAATTATTGGTTATTTGTTTGATAATCACGAAGACTTTGGTTTTCTATGTACGATAAAAATGGCCAGAAAGAAACCATTAATTACTTAGGCTACTATTGAAAGGTAGAACAAAAATGTAAGTAAAACTATGGGGAAAAGTCCTTCTAATAGAGATAATAGGTGATTAAGAACAGAAACAAATTACAAATAAATGAAACAATGGTATACACGCCGTCAAATGTACGGAGATTATAGTCTGACTGAGTCCTTATAGTCTGACGAATGTCAGAGATGATGTGGAAAAAGTCCTGTGACAGGAATCGTTGATAACTGTAGATCTACTAAAACATATCATATGGCAGCCACCACGGTTCGCAGTTATCAAAATGGTGGAACCGTCCTAGGGGGAATCTGGAGGAGTGTAGCCGTGAAGAACGTGATCGTGTTGTTCTCTTAGGGGTCTCCCAAAACAAATCTCGAACGTGTCGTCCAAGGTTCCCCGCTATCACGCTGCTTCCTCTGGCAGTGGGGTGTATATTGTCGTATAGAAAGTGCTGGTTAGTACGGAGGTTTTCATGGGAAACAAAAGAAATGTTTTTTATGTCAACAAGCTCAGCGGACAAGAAAGCGTTGAACAAACTCCGCTGAACCTCCGTATGGGCATATCGGACAGGGGCGATCTTGCTGATAACTATCTTTGATGTTGGGTGTGTTTGTGCTGCATGTTTTATGCAAGAAGCGAGATGTTGAGTAGTTGCTGCGATGTCTTTGTTATTTAGTTCGTGGACACCACAATGAAAAACGATACAGTCAGCAGGATTGTCAAATTTAGATAGTGCCTTGTCTAAAGAGCCTTTTATGTCAGGAATGTTATTCACAGCACACGAGTCTCCTTCAAAACCGTAAGATCGTCCCAGTCGTCTTGAATTGACACCTGTCAACACCGAATCGTGGACAGTCAAAACGTAGGGAAGGTCGTGATTCTTCTTACATTGTTCTGGTATCTTCTTAGTGTGTGACGTTGAATGTTTCGGCTGTGAAGTGACGTCTTTAGCTTTTTTGATGTCATGATGTTGTTCTTTCCCGTCTTTGGCTTTCTTCTCGGTCGCTATTTTTGCTCGCTTTGATTTATTGCTGCTACTTTTTGTTTTGTCTGATTTTGGGGGCTGTTGGTCGTCCTGCCTGCGTGTTGGTTTCTGTTTGAGAACGTCTGCGTACGTGGGATTTGTGTCATGAAGATCTGTCTGTGTCTGACTGTTATTGGTGATCTTGTGGTGGTGGTTGCTGTCGACCGGTTCCGAGATCTGCGCAAGCACAGTCCTTTCTAGAGAATTTACTTGCTTGTGCAGATCCAGTACGATGTTTTTGAGTTCGTCAATCGTACTCACCAGTTCCGCAGAGCTGAGTACAGGCGTGGTGTGTGTTGTCCCACTCTGCGTACCAGTGAGAACCGCGGTCGAAGCGCCATTTGTACGGACAGTCTCAGCCTTTTCGGTCTCATCTCCCTCGTCGCTAGACGTTTGGATCTCCTGATGGGCCATTCTCACTGACGTATCTTCTTGCTTCTGCTGAGCAAGGCGGCTTCTTCTTGTCCTAGTCATTTTGGACTGATCCACGATGTCTCTGACTGCCGGAATTTTACCAGTTAGCAATCTCCGCCATCTTGAATGTGTGTGTGAGGAAGATGTGTGTGCATGCGTCCGTGTGTGCGTGCGCACGTGTGTGTATGTGTGTGTGCATGTGTGTGTGTGTGTGTGTGTGTGTGTGTGTGTGAAGGAAGGAGAGAGAAACAGGTAGACAGAGAGAGAGACAGAGACAGAGACAGAAAGACAGAGACAGAACAAAAATGATTATTTTCCATCTGTAGAAGTTTTTAACTGACACTCATTTTTCAAACTTGCCATTGTCAATCAACACATTTCCTCGAAGCTAAAAAACACTGACAAAGAAATACATCTATAAATCAACACTATAACACATAATACATAAGGAAATCAAAAAGACTAACACCATACGCTGGAGACGGAAGAAGAGACGTAGGTAGCAACAGTAGTCATTGGAAAACCAGTGTCCCATTATTCGACTGTGGTGTCAATCATATGTGGGCGGTACGAACAGTACTACGCACATACACACGTTTGATAATAATAATAATTAATAATAATTACAATATTTATATAGCGCAAAATCTTGATAAAATCAAATCTAAGCGCTGAAACAGACACACACGCACGCACGCACGCACGCACGTACGCACGCACACACACGCACGCACACACACACACACACACACACACACACACACACACACACACACACGCATGGCTATAAATGGGGAGAAAGAATAAAAGCAATAAAAGCAAGAATAAAAGCAATGGAAAATTATAGAGAGCGCATCATATACAATTATATATTATAACAATGTGATTCCCCTCCGAGCGGAGACAGGCTGCAGAGGGGGGTTGAGTGAGGTCAGGATTTTATGCAGAGGAGAAAAGGTGAGTTTTGAGAGCGGACTTGAAGGAGACAAAAGTAGGTTGCTGACGGACTGAGAGAGGAAGTTTGTTCCAGGAGAGTGGACCAGAAACAGAGAAGGCTCGTGGACCATAGGTATTGAGCTTAGTGCGTGGAAAGCGAAAAGTCAGAGGATCGGAGGCAGAGCGGAGGGTACGTGAGGGAACATAGATCTCAAGTAGGCTTGACAGGTAATCGGGGGCTGCGTTATTGAGGCTTTTGTAGCACATGGTGTCTAGTTTGTACTGTATGCGCTTTGATACAGGGAGCCAGTGAAGTTGTGCCAGGAGGAGATATGTGGTCAGCTTTTTTCTTTTTGAGTACAAGGCGTCCAGCATTGTTTTGAATGCGCTGTAGGATGTGAATGGTGGAGGCAGGAAGACCGGACAGGAGTGAATTGCAATAGTCAATGCGAGACATTATGAAGGAGAGAACGAGTTTTGCAGTTGTTTCGACAGAGAGATACTTCCTGATCAGGCTTATACGATGGAGATGACAGTAGCAAGATCTGGCAGTTTGAGAAACAAAGTTGTTCATGGACAGGGTAGAGTCAATGCAGACACCAAGGTTTTTAGCTGAATCAGAAATTGGGACTGATGTGTTACATAATGGGAGAGAAAGAGGAGGCAGCTGAGAAAGTTTCTGACGGGTGCCAATGAGGATAACTTCTGTCTTGTCGTCATTAAGCTGAAGTTTGTTGAACGTCATCCAGTTCTTAATGCCCCATTAACACTCAGTGGTGCGAGTCAACAGGCGCTGTATATTATCAGGTGAGTCACTGTCTTGAAGTTGGGTGTCATCAGCATAGAAGTGGTGTTTTATAGAGACTGTTGATGATGGTGGACAGGGGGGAGGTATAAAGAGTGAAAAGAACAGGGCCAAGGACAGATCCTTGTGGAACACCACAGGTCAGGTATGCAGATTGAGAGTAAGTGCCATTGATGAGAACAGTTTGTTTTCTGTGATCATTTGATTATGTCCTTTTGAGAACAGACATAGAAATGAAAACATATGCAGTGTAAGCAAAAGGTAGGATTGATGTTTATTGCTGAAATTATTTTGAATGTGTGCATGAGCGCGCAGGCTCGCCTTCTTTGGCACACGCACGTGCACACGCACACATACACGTACGCATGTACGTAGCACATGCACGAACATACACACACACACACACACACACACACTCACATGCACACACTCACACACACGCACAAACTCACACACATACACACACACATACACACACACATACACACATACACACACACACATACACACACACACACACACATACACACACACACACACACACACACACACACACACACACACACACACACACACACACAAACACACACACACACCAGTTACTCTTTTCTTCCCAGTGTCTCACTTTCCATTAAAACTGTCAAACGACAGGAACACTGTTAACTCAGTGATTGCCTTATCTATTATGTTTTAGACTGTTGAGTTATGGATATATTTTTTTTTCCTACATTTTAAGTTGTAGCTAGCAGTGAAGATTAGCAACGGTAAGTTTAGGAGATCGCTTTGAGCTGATAACTTCTACCAGTGGAAAAAAAAAGAAAAGAAAAAAAAATCAAGAAAAGCATCATTCGTTTTCATTGTCACTATCATTATTTAACCCTTTGACTCCCGCACCTGATCCATCAGCATCCTGCTTTGTCAACCAAGCTAGCAAACAAAAACTTAACCCTTTGATTCCCTCACTCATAGGGTTAAGGTTTTGCAGTTGGTGGATAGGGTGCGGAAGTCAAAGGGTTAATGCACTGATTCAGAGATAATTACTGTTTTGATAGCTGCTGATTATATGCCTGTAACGCGAACATGCACATGGCTGTTGTTGTTGTTGTTGTTGTGTGTGTTTGTTTGTGTGTGTGTGTGTGTTTGTGTGTGTGTGTGTGTGTGTGTGTGTGTGTGTGTGTGTGTGGTTGTG
>JAPXFY010006760.1:10000-12082 GCA_030674185.1 Monoplex corrugatus | reverse complement strand
AAAATTTACCGGTTAAAGTTAAAGTAAATTTAAGTTAAATTTAAAATTTTAAGTTGTTCAGAAAAAGTTAATTTTAACTTATTTAAAGTTAAAAAGTTTAAAATTTAAAAATTTAAAGTTGTTAAAAGAAAAATTTTAAAGTTCATTTTAAACGTTAAAGTTAACGTTGTTAAAGTAAAGTTTAAATTAATTTTAGTTAATTAAATTTTCCCCGTTAAAAAAAGTTAAAAGTTAAGTTAAAGTTAAATTTTAAGTTGGGTTAAAGTTAACTTTAAAAGTTAAAAGTTAGTTAAAAGGTTAAAGTTAAAAAAAAGGGTTAAAGTTCAAGTTAAGTTTTAAGGTTTAAATTTAAAGTTAAAATTTAAAATTTTTAAATTTTAAAAGTTAAAAGAAAAAGTTAAATTTTAAGTTAATTTAAAGAAAATTTAAAAGTTAAGTTCAATTTTAAAAGTTTCCAAGACCGCCCCCCGGGAAACCGTAAAGAAAAAAGTTAAAGTTAAATTTAAAAATTTTTTAAAAAGTTATTTTTAAAAACAAAATATTAAAGGTAAAATTTTTAAAAAAAGAAATTTTTCCCCAAGTAAATTTAAATTTTTAAAGTTCCAAGTTTAAAGAAAAAGAAAAAAAGGGAAAAAGGGTTACTTTTAAAAAAAGTTAAAAAATTTTTAAAAAAGTTAAAGTTAATTTTTTAAAGTTAAAGTTTAAAGTTTTTTTAAAAATTTTTAACCCCGGTTAAAGGGGTTCGGGGGTTCCCCCCTTCCCCCTTTTCCCGTTAAATTTAAACGTCGGGTTAAAATTTTAAAAAAGGGGTTTCAACTTTAAATTTTTCCCAAGTTCCATTTAAATTTTTAAAATTTTAACCTTTTTAATTTTTAAACGTTCTTTTTAAAAAAAAATTTTTAAAAAGCCCCGGGGGTAAAGAAAATTTTTCCCCAAAAAAAAGGGGTTCATTAAAAGTTAAAAAAAAAAAATTTAAAGTAAAATTTAAATTAAAAAGGTTTAAAAAGGGGTTAAAAAGGGGTTAAAGTTAAGAAAATTTTTCCCCTTTTTAAAAATTTTTTTCCCGCCCAAGACAAAAAAAAACCCCCGTTAAAGAAAAATTTAAAATTTTCCATTAAAATTTTAAATTTTTCCCCTTTTTAAAAACCGAAAAAGTTCCCTTAAAAATTTTTCACTTTTCCAAAAAAAGGGGAAAAAGGTTACAGTACCAGTAAAACCCCCAAAAAAATTTCCCAAAAATTTTAAAAGGAAAAAGGTTTTTTTTTTCCAATTTCCCACACTTCCGAAAAAATTTTAACTTTCCCTTTTTTTAACCCTTTTCCCCAAAAAAGTTTCCCGTTCCAAACGTTAACGGTTGGGGGTTAAACTTACATTTTTAAAAAGTTAAATTAACAGTTCCTTCCCTTTCCCTTTTTCCCCCTTAATTTTTCCCGAAAAAAAAGTTCAATTTCCCAAAAGGGAAAAGTTAATTTTACTTGGTTAAATTTTTAAAATTTTTAAAAAGGTTAATTTAAATTTAACGTTAATTCCCCCGTTCAATTAAACTTTTACCGTTCAAGTTCAGAAAAAGTTAACTTTACCCGTTAAATTTAAAGTTAAATTTAAAAGCCCCCGGGTTTCCCTTTTTTACCGTTCCAAAGGACCCGGGGGTTTTCAGTCAGTTAAATTTAAAAACCGTTCCCGTTCCCAGTTCCCGTTCGGTTCCCTTTTTTAACTTTTAAAAATTTCCAAAGTTCCATTTTAATTTTTCCCCTTTTTTAACCCCTTTCCCCCTTTTTCCCTTTTCCCGGTCCCTTTTTCCCTTTTTAAACCGTTCCCCTACACGTTTACATTTAAAAAGCCCCCCCCCAAAGGGGTTAAATTTCAAAAACCCCCAAAAAACCCCCCAAGTACCAAATTTAAAACCGTTCCAGAAATTCACTTCCAAACCCAGCCCCAAAAACCCTTCACCCCCCCGTTCACCCGGGTTTCCCCTTTTTTCCCCCGTCCCCCGTTTCCCGAAAACCTTCCCTTTCCCTTTCCCGCCGGGGGTTTTTAAAGCCCTTTCCCAACCGTTCCATTTTCCCCCCTTTTTAACTTTTC
>JAPXFY010006760.1:0-5000 GCA_030674185.1 Monoplex corrugatus | reverse complement strand
GGGTGATGTGTGATGTGGTTGTGATGTCTGATGTGGTGCAGTGTGTGATGTGTGATGCATTGTGATGTGATGTGTGTGATGTATGATGTGATATCTGATGTGGTTGTGATGTGATGTATAATGTGGTGTGATGTGATGTGTGATGTGGTTGTGATGATTCAGTGTGATGTGTGTGATGTCTGATGTGGTTGTGATATGTGATGAGTTATGCAGTGTGATGTGATCTGTGATATAGTGTGTGTGATGTGGTGTGTGATGTGATTGTGATGTGATGTGGTGTGTGATGTGATGTGATGCAGTGTGATGTGATATGATGCGAGATGTGATGTGGTGTGATGTGGTGTGGTGTGTGATGTGGTGTGGTGTGGTGGTATGTGGTGTGTGATGTGGCATGATGCATGTGTAATGCAGTGTAATGCGTGATGTGGTGTGATATGGTGTGTGATGTGTGTGGTGTGATGTGTAATGCAGTGTGATGTGATGTGGTGCATGATTTGGTGTGTTATACATCATGTGTTTTTGACATGATGTGTGCTGTGTGATGTGATTGTGATGTGATGTGTGATGTTTTGTGTAATGTGCGTGGTGGTTGTTATTTGTGATGTGACGTGGAATGTGGTGTGGGGTGTGTGAAACCTGATTACCTAGGATGTGAAGGACAAATTTCTGTAAAAGAAAAGAAAATTGATGACAGGAAAGGGGCATCCAGGGGTCATGACCCCCATAGAATGTCAGCAGGTAAGGGCTAAATCACTTACTTGATGGGGGTTTCTCCTCTTCAGACCCTCTGCTGTCTGGCTCTTCCCCAGTTTCATACTGCAACGTGTGGTGTGTGATGTGTATTGTCTGATATGTGAAGTGTAGTGTGTGGTGTGTGATGTGTGGTGTGTGATGTATGGTGTCTGAAGTGTAGTGTGATGTGTGATGTATCAGGTGTATTGTGTGTGATGTCTCAGGTGTGGTGTGTGATGTGTGGTGTATGATGTGTGGTGTGGGGTGTGATGTGATGTATAGTGTGATGTGTGGTGTGATGTCTGAAGTGTAGTGTGATGTGTGGTGTATGATGTGTGGTATATGGTGTGTGATGTGTGGTGTGTGATGTGTGATGTGTGGTGTGTGTTTGGCATATGGGGTGTGGTGTGTCATGTGTGGTGTGTGGTGTGTGATGTGTAGTGTGTGATGTGTGGTGAGTGGTGTGTGATGTGTGGTGTGTGAAGTGTGGTGTGTGAAGTGTGATGTGTGATGTGTAGTGTGTGATGTGTGGTGAGTGGTGTGATGTATAGTGTGATGTGTGGTGTGATGTCTGAAGTGTAGTGTGATGTGTGGTGTATGATGTGTGGTATTATGGTGTGTGATGTGTGGTGTGTGATGTGTGATGTGTGTTTGGCATATGGGGTGTGGTGTGTCATGTGTGGTGTGTGGTGTGTGATGTGTTAGTGTGTGATGTGTGGTGAGTGGTGTGTGACGTGTGGTGTGTGAAGTGTGGTGTGTGAAGTGTGAAGTGTGGTGTGTGAAGTGTGATGTGTGATGTGTAGTGTGTGATGTGTGGTGAGTGGTGTGTGATGTGTGGTGTGCAATATTTGATGTGTGGTGTGATGTGTGGGGCATGATGTGTGGGGAGTAAAATGTGGGGGTGTGATGTGTGGGGTGTGGGGTGTAATTGGTGTGTGTGGTGTGATGTGATGTGTGGGGTGTAATGTGTGGGGTGTGATGTGATGCAGTGTGATGTATGGTGTGATGTGTGTTGCAGTGTGATGTGGTGTGTGATGTGTGTTGCAGTGTGATGTGGTGTGTGATGTGTGTTGCAGTGTGATGTGTGGTGCAGTGTGATGTGGTGTGTGATGTGATATATGGTGCAGAGTGATGTGATGCACTGTGATGTGTGGTTTGGTGCGTGATGTGCGATGTGTGGTGTGATGTGTGGTGTCTGATAGTAATGCAGTGTGATGTGTGATGTGATGTGTGGTGTAATTGTGATGTGGCATGTGGTGTGTGATGTGATGTGTGGTGCAGTGTGGTGAGTGATGCAATGTGATGTTTGTTGCTGTGTGATGTGATGTGATGTTGTGTGATGTGGTGTGTGATGCATGATGTGGTGTGTGGTGTGATGCAGTGTGATGTCTGATTAGTGTGATGTGATCTGGTGTGTGATGTGTAATGTGGCATGTGTGTGGTGTGATGTGTGATCTGTGATGCATGTGATGTGTGATGTGGGTGTGATGTGTGATGTGGGTGTGATGTGTGATGTGGGTGTGATGTGTGATGTGGGTGTGATGTGGGTGTGCGATGTGTGATGAGTGATGCAGTGTGTTGTGTGATGTGTGTGATGAGTGATGCCATGTGATGTGTGATGTGTGTGATGAGTGATGCAGTATGATGTGAAATGTGTGGAGTTTGACATGTGATGTGGTGTGATGTGATGTGGTGTTTGATGTGGTGTGTGATGGGTTATGCAGTGTGATGTGTGATGCAGTGTGATGTATGTGTGGTGTGGTGTGATGTGGTGTGGTGTGGTGTTTGCTGCAGCATGATATGTGATGTGGTGATGCAGTATGATGTGTGATACAGCATGATGTGATGTGGAGTGTGATGTGTGATGTGGTGAGTGATGTGATGAGTGATGTGTGAGGTGTGACATGTGTGATATTGTGGTGTGATGTGATGCAGTGTGATGTGTTGCAGTATGATGTGTGATGTGTGATGTGATGTGGTGTTAAATGTGATGTGTGATGTGGTGTGGTGTGTGATGCAGTGTGATGTGTGCTGTGGTGTGTGGTGTGATGTGTGACGTGATGTGTTATGCGTGATAGTGTAATGTGGTGTGGTGTGTGCTGCAGTGTGATGTGTGACATGGTGTGGTGTGTGATGTGGTGTGATGTGTGGTGTGATGTATGATGTGGTGTGATGTGTGATGCGGTGTGATGTGTGATTTGGTGTGTGATGTATGTGGCATGATGTATGATGTGGTGTGATTGTGATGTGTGGTTGTGATGTGTGTGGTGTGTGATGTGATGCAGTGTGATGTGTGATGTGTGATGTGATGTGTGATGTGGTGTGTGACATGTTTTTGATGTGCGTGCTGTGTGATGTGATGTGTGATGTGGTGTGATCTTGTGGTGTGTAATGTGTGTGGTGGTTGTGATATGTGATGTGATATGTAATGTGTGGTGTCTGAAGGGTAGTGTGATGTGTGGTGTGGTGTCTGATGTGTGAAGTGTAGTGTGTGATGTGTGAAGGGTAGTGTGTGGTGTGTGATGTGTGGTGCGTGGTGTCTGAAAGGTAGTGTGATGTGTGGTGTGGTGTCTGATGTGTGAAGTGTAGTGTGTGATGTGTGAAGTGCAGTGTGTGGTGTGTGGTGTGTGATGTGTGGTGTGTGATGTGTGGTGTGTGATGTGTGGTGTCTGAAGTGGTGTGTGATGTTCGTTTGTTATTTCTTTTAACGTCTATTCACATATGTGCTTTTTAGACGGGGAAAAAAAAGATTGCATTGAAACAGGCCCTTTACGGAGTAAGAAAAAATCTAACAAGCAAACAAACAGGAGCAGGTGGGATTTACAGATATACAACAACCATGCTTAATCAAAGTAAACGACCTACAGGACTGTGCAGTAAGTGCCTCGCAATGTGTAAATACAGAGTGAAATCAGTATGTATCTGTTTTAGATTTATAAATGATGCAGGTAAATAAGGTCGCATTCGCTGACAACACAAAAGGTGTTTAACTATTATGTTATCACTACAGAGACATTTGATGGTTTTACTGAATTTAGTTCGAAGTGAATTGAGAGATAATCTGTAAGCTAACGTTATCTCTAGTCTTGTAAAACCCTGGTAATTTACGATGAATGGGCAAAGGTCACATTGCACTTTTACTTTGTTTTCTAATGTAGCGTTCATTTCATGCTCACATAGTGGTAAATCAAGTTTAGTACTGCCAGCCCTATTCAGCGCTGCACTTTTAGCTATTCTGTCGACCTGATCGTTATTTATGATACCACAGTGTGATGGGATCCAACAAAAAGTAACTTGTGTATTATTTGTAATTAAACAATGAATTAGAAATTTTGTCTCATATATTAATCTACTATTTACCTTATATTCGCAACTTTTTAACGATTGTAATGCAGATTTCGATTCTACACATAATAAGATACTATACAAAGTTATGGGTAGATCCACTATATATTTTAGTGCCATTAGGATGGCAACTAACTCAGAAGTGAAGATTGAATGCCCAAGTCCTAAAGAGTAAGCCTTTTCTACTTTAAATTTAGAATTAGAAAACCAGAGCCCGCAGCACCATCATCCAGAACAGGGCCATCGGTAAATATTTTCAAATAATGTAAATATTTTGTATGTAGATGTGACAGAACATCAACTGGCCCGGAAATTTGTTGAGAACAAAAATCTGACCAATACTGCTTTTTGGCTTGGGCTATAACTTTGTTGGAATGAATCTTTGCAATTTTCATATTGTAATGATCTTCTGGCGATTTAGTTTTTAAATAGATTTTATACATGTTCTTTTTTTCATTCTTTGCTTCCTCACATAATTGATTCCACCAACTATTTCCAACATAATTACCTCTGTTGACACATTTCCTTTATGGAATTGAATTACTTGCTGCCTCGTGTAGCGTTAGTGAAGTGTCAATACATAACTAAAAATCTTACGATATGTTATCCAGTTCGCACGGCTATACATATATCTAGGTATAACGTCGTCTTGTACTGGCGTGTTATCAAACGGGTCATTTATAACTGTGACAATTGGCAGGTGATCACTTCCAAGCAGGGGGGGTGGGGGGGCCATGCCCCCCTCTAGAAAAATATTGGGGGGTCAGCCTTATATACTGCCCCCCCCCCCCCCCCCAATATTGAGCACCTCCAAAAAATGAGAGAGAGAGAGAGAGAGGTTTGACGGTGCATCACCTTGTCGTCAGACTCGCTCACAGTTAGTTTAGGTCAAAGGGACTGACAGAGTTCACGACAAGTTCACG
>JAPXFY010006759.1:5000-10000 GCA_030674185.1 Monoplex corrugatus | reverse complement strand
GTGTACGTATGTGTGTCCCTCGCGCGTGTATCCAGGATCAGTGCCATTGGTGTGGAGAGGACATGGTGTGTCCCCCTTTTTTGTTGTGTCGCTGATTTCAGTTTTGTTGTTGTTGTTGTTGATATCTGTTTTATTGTGATTTGGTTTTCCTCTTTCAATTTCTTCTTCTTCTTCTTTTTTTCTTCCTCCTCCTCCTTCTTCTTCTTTCTTTTTTGTTTGTTTGTCTTCTTCTCCTTCTTCTCCTCCTCCGACTCATGCTTCTTCTTTTCTTCCTCCTCCATCCCCACTCTTCTCCCCCTCCTCCTCCTCCTCCTGCTTCTTAAACACATGGGCTAGCCTACACATCTTCCGTTACTAATCTACTTATGTTAAAAGAACAGAAAATAGGGTACTGTAAGAGAATTTGACAAATAAGTAAGATGAAGAGAGTGAATAACATGTTTCATCGCGAATACAAAGAATAACATATTCGAATGCATGTGTATTTGTGTATGCATATGTGTGTGTGTGTGTGTGTGAGAGAGAGAGAGAGAGAGAAATAAGAGAGAGAGAGCGAGAGAATGAGAGAGAGAGCGAGAGAATGAGAGAGAGAGAGAGAATGAGAGAGAGAGCGAGAGAATGAGAGAGAGAGAGAGAGAGAAAGAGAGAGAGAAAAAAAAAGAGAGAGAGAATGAGAGAAAGAGAGAGAGAGAGAGAGAGAGTTCAAACTGCAAAAGTCGAAAACATTTAGTTACTCAAAGATTTAGGTTCCATTGATAGAGTGGGTGGAGAGGGGAAGGGGCGGGCAGAGAAAGAGAGAGAGGGGGAGTGAGGGAGGGAGAGATCCAGAGAGAGCACAGACAGACAGAAACAGAGGTGGGGGTGGGGGTGGGGGTGATAGGTGTAACTGACTCATACCGGCAGTGGTGAAGGCCACAAGTTTACTTCTTTCCAGTCTTGGAGCCCAGCGTCCCATCATGGAATGGAGACTTGGAAATGATACTCCCTTTAAGAACAAGAACATCATAGCCATCATGGTCATCATCATCATGGTCATCATCATCATCGTCATCGTCGTCGTCATCATCATCATCATTATTATCATCATAATGGAGTCAAAAACTTGAACATGAGGCTCGATGCACCACCACCATGATCATCATTATCGTCATCATCAACATCATCGTTATCGCCATCATGGTTTTCATCGTCGTTGTTGTCATCGTCGTCGTCGTCGTCATCATCGTCGTCGTCATCATCTTCATCATCACATCATCATCGTCATCACTGTCGTCGTTATTGTCATTGTAGTCATCGTCATCATTGTAGTCATCGTCATCACTGTAGTCATTGTCGTCGTCGTTAACATCATCATCAAAGCATCGTCATCATCACTGTTCGTCATTGTAGTCATCGTCATCATTGTAGTTATCGTCATCACTGTAGGCGTCGTCGTCGTCAACAACAACAACAATATTTTATTTATATAGCGCAAAATCTTGATAAAATCAAATCTAAGCGCTGAAACAGACATACACGCACGCACACACACGCACGCACGCACGCACGCACGCACGCACGCACGCACGCACACACACACACACGGCTATAAATGGGGAGAAAGAATAAAAGCAATGGAAAATTATAGAGAGCATATTATATACAATTATATATTACAATGTGATTCCCCTCCGAGTGGAGACAGGCTGAAGAGGGGATTGAGTGAGGTCAGGATTTTATGCAGAGGAGAAAAGGTGAGTTTTGAGAGCGGACTTGAAGGAGACAAAAGTAGGTTGCTGACGGATTGAGAGAGGAAGTTTGTTCCAGGAGAGTGGACCAGAAACAGAGAAGGCTCGTGGACCGTAGGTATTCAGCTTAGTGCGTGTAAAGCGAAAAGTCAGAGGATCGGAGGCAGAGCGGAGGGTACATGAGGGAATAACTACAACAACATCATCAACATATTCGTTGACATCATCAGCAACAGCAGAAGCTACGCCATCCTCATCATCACGGTTGTTCTTGTTAATGTCATCATTCTATCATCATTGACATAATCGTCATCATCATTGTCATCGTCTTCATCAATCCTATGTCATCGACGAGATCGTCATTATCGTCGGCGTCATCCACATTGACAGCAGTAGCAATGTCGTCTCCATCATTATCAGTCTGAGGATTTTTTTTATCATCCACTTAAACAACAGTGTTATCATCATCTTTGGCTGTGTCTTCGTAGTTATTAAAATTGTCATCGTCATCGCCATCGCCATCGCCATCGCCATCGCCATCGCCATCGCCATCGTCATCGTCATCGTCATCGCCATCGTCATCGCCATCGTCATCGCCATCGTCATCGTCATTGTCATCGTCATCGTCATCTTCATTGTCATCGTCATCGTCATTGTCATCGTCATCGTCATTGTCATCGTCATCGTCATCGTCATCGTCATCGCCATCGTCATCGTCATTGTCATCGTCATCGTCATCTTCATTGTCATCGTCATCGTCATTGTCATCGTCATCGTCATCGCCATCGTCATCGCCATCGTCATCGCCATCGTCATCGCCATCGTCATCGCCATCGTCATCGTCATCGTCATCTTCATTGTCATCGTCATCTTCATTGTCATCGTCATCGTCATTGTCATCGTCATTGTCATCGTCATTGTCATCGTCATCGCCATCGTCATCGTCATCGCCATCGTCATCGCCATCGTCATCGCCATCGTCATCGTCATTGTCATCACCATTGTCATCGTCATTGCATTACGTCATCGTCATCGTCATCGCCAATATATCAAACAACACACAAAAACAGACAAGCCGCGGCTAAAACACACACGTTCACACATTCTCTCACACACACACATACAACTCACACACACACCACACACACCACACCACACACACACACACTACTCACTCACCACGTACACATACACAACACACACCACACACACACACACCACACACAATACATATTACACACACACACGACACATGGACAAACATACACACACACACACACTCACACACTCACACACACACACACACACACACACACACACACACACCACACAAACACCACACAAAACACACACACACACCACTACACACACACACATACACACACAACAACACACACACACACACATCACACACACACATACACACACATACATACACACACACACTCACACACACACATCACACACACATACACACACACACACAACACACACACACGCACTAATACACAGCACTACACACACAAACACACACACACACATACACACACACACACGCGCACATACACACACAACCACACACACACACACAACACACACAACACACATCACACACACACACACTCATACACTTGTACACAAACACACACACACGACACATGGACACACAAACACACACACACACACACACACACACACACACACACACACACACACACACACACACACACACACACACACACACACTAACCGCAGCCAGCCCCAACACAAATCTCAGGGCAGAGGCCAGATGGACATGGGCACGGGCCGCCAGGGGAGTTAACAAGGTGCAGATGGCGCTGATCAGCTGGCACCACCCCCACACCCTCCTGCCTCCATACCTGCCGGCCAGCCACCCCCCGGGTATCTGGGTAAAGATGTACCTGTAGGACAATATATGTGGTTTAGTGCACATATACCTGTCGTTGGAATATGAGTGAAATGTACCTGTAGGAGAATACGGGTAGTTTAGTGCACATGTACCGTCTGGGTGAAGATGTACCTGTCGGGCAGTACAGGTGGTTTAGTGCACATGTACCTGTCGTTGGGATCTGGGTGAAGATGTACCTGTGCAGTGAGAGGACAGTTTACGTAGTATAGCGCATATGGGTCTTTCATTGGGATTTGGTTGGAAATGTACTGGTCATGGAGACTTGGGTCAAGATGTAGTAGTAGACTGCACACACTCACGCACATACACACACGTACACGTACACACACACGTACACACACACGTACACACACACGTACACATACACACGCACATACACACACATATACACTGCACACACAAATAAACACGCGCGCGCGCGCGCGCACACACACACACACACACACACACACACACGCAGGCACGAACACATATATACACACGCACACACACGTATGCACACACGCGCGCGCACACACACACACACACACACACACAACTACACACACACGCACACACGCACGCACGAATACACACACACACACATACGCACACACACACGCACACACACACGCACACACACACGCACACACACACGCACGCACACACGCACGCACACACCTTCTCTTACTCTTCCTTCTCCTTCCCTCCTCCTCTCCTCCTCCACATCATCATCATCATCATCGTCATCGTGTTGTCGTCATTGTCGTCGTCCTCCTCCTCCTTTTCATCATCATCGCCATCATAATCATTCTCGTCGTCGTCGTCATCATCGTCGTCGTCTCCATCATCATCATCGTCGTCGTCGTCATCGTCGTCATCATCGTCGTCGTCATCATCATCATCATCATCATCATCATCATCATCGTCATCATCATTATCAACAACATCATCATCATCACCACCACCACCAACACCATCACCATCATCAACATCATCACCATCATCGTCATTATCGACACCTCTCACCCATAGAAATACATGGCCATCATCATCATCATCATCATCATCATCAACATCATCACCATCATCACCATCAACATCATCATCATCATCCATCATCATCATCATCATCATCATCATCATCATCATCATCATCACCAACATCATCACAACTCACCCATAGAAGTACATGGCCAACAGACGGGACCGAGTCACTTTGTCCCAGTCAAATTCACCTTCCTGTAACATAGTGGTTACACACACACACACACAACACACACACACACACACACACACACACACACACACACACACACACACACACACACACACACACACACACACACACACACACTAATATC
>JAPXFY010006759.1:0-2500 GCA_030674185.1 Monoplex corrugatus | reverse complement strand
AAGGAAAAGAAGAAAGAAAAAAAGGAAAGAAAGAAAGAAAAGGAAAGAATGAAAGAAGAAGAAAAGAAGGAAAGAAAAGAAAGAAAGAAGGAAAAAAAGGAAAAAGAAAAGAAAGAAAAAGAAAGAAAAAAAGGAAAGAAGAAAAAAGAAAGAAAAAAAGGAAAGAAAAAAAGGGAAAGAAGAAAAAAAGAAAAAGAAGGAAGGAAGAAGAAAGAAAGAAAGAAAGAAAGAAAAAAGGAAAAGAAAGAAGAAAGAAAAAGGAAAGAAAGAAGGAAAGAAAGAAAGAAAGAAAGAAAGAAGAAGGAAAGAAAGAAAGAAGGAAAGAAAAAAAGGGAAAGAAAAAAAGGGAAAAAAAGAAAGAAAGAAAGAGGAAAGAAAAAGGAAAAGAAAGAAAGAAAAAGGAAAGAAAAAAGGGGAAAAAAAGAAAGAAAAAAAGAAAGAAGAAGAAAGAAAGAAAAGAAAGAAAAGAAAAAAAGAAAGAAGAAGGAAGAAGAAGAAAGAAAGAAGGAAAGAAAGAAGGAAAGAAAGAAAGAAAAAAGAAAAAAAGAAAGAAAAGAAAAAAAGAAAAAAAAGGGAAAGAAAGAAAGAGGAAAGAAAGAAAAAAAGAAAGAAGAAAAGGAAAAAAGGAAAGAAAAAAAGGGAAAGAAAGAAAGAAGGAAAGAAAGAAAGAAAGAAAAAAAGGAAAAAAGGGAAAAAAAAGAAAGAAAGAAGGAAAGAAAGAAAAAAGAAAGAAAGAAGGAAGGAAAGAAGGAAAGAAAGAAAGAAAAGAAAAAAGAAAGAAAGAAAGAAAGAAGAAAGAAAGAAGAAGAAAGAAGTAGGAAAAGAAGGAAAGAAAAGGAAAGAAAGGAAAGAAAAGAAAAAAAAGAAGGAAAGAAAAAAGAAAGAAGAAAGAAAGAAAGAAGAAAGAAAGAAGAAAGAAAGAAAGGAAAGAAAAGGAAGAAAGGAAAAGAAAGAAAAAGAAAAAGGAAAGAAAAAAAGGAAAAAAGGAAAGAAAGAAAGAAAAAGAAGGAAAAAAAGAAAAAAGAAAAAAGGGAAAGAAAGAAAGAAGGAAAGAAAGAAGAAAGAAGAAAGAAAGAAAGAAGGAAAGAAGAAAGAAAGAAAGAAAAAGAAAGGGGAAAGAGAAGAAAGAAAGAAAGAAAAAAAGGGAAGGAAAGAAAGGAAAAAAAAAGAAAAGAAGAAAGAAAGAAGAAAGAAAGAAGGAAAGAAGAGAAAGAAGAAAAAAGAAAGAAAGAAGAAGGAAAGAAGGAAAGAAAGAAAGAAGAAGAAAGACGGAAAGAAAGAAAGAAAGAAAAAGAAAAAAAGAAAGAAAGAAAGAAGGAAAGAAAGAAAGAAAGAAAGAAAGAAAAAAGGGAAAAAAGAAGAAAGAAAGAAAGAAGGAAAAAAGGAAAAGAAAGAAAGAAAAAAGGGAAAAGAAAGAAGGAAAGAAAGAAAAAGAAGAAAGAAAGAAAGAAAGAAAAAAAGGGAAAGAAAAAAAAAAAAGGAAGAAGAAAAAAGAAAGAAAAAGGGAAAGAAGGGAAAGAAAAAAAGGAAAGAAAGAAAGAAGAAAGAAAAAAGGAAAGAAAGAAAAGAAAGAAAAAGGAAAGAAAGAAAGGAAGAAGAAGAAGGAAAGAAAGAAAGAAAAGAAGGAAAGAAAGAAAAGAAAGAAAGGAAAAGGGAAAGAAAGAAAGAAAAGGAAAAAAGAAAAGAAAAAAGGGAAAGAAGAAAGAAAAAAAGAAAGAAGGAAAGAAAGAAAAGAAAGAAAGAGGAAAGAAAAGAAAGAAAAGAAAGAAAGAAAAAAAAGGAAAGGAAAGAAGAAAGAAAGAAAGAAGGGAAGAAAAAAGGAAAGAAAAGGGAAAGAAAAAAAAAGAAAAAGAAAGAAAGAAGAAAAAAAAAAAGAAGAAAGGAAAGAAAGAAAGAAGAAAGAAAAAAAAAGAGAAAGAAAGAAAAAAAGGAAAAAAAAGAAAGAAGAAAGAAAAGAAGGAAAGAAGAAAGAAAGAAAAAGAAGGAAAGAAAGAAAGAAAGAAGAAAGAAAGAAAAAAGGAAAGAAAGAAAAGAAGAAAGAAAGAAGAAAGGAAGAAAGAAAGAAAAAAGGGAAAGAAGGAAAGAAAGAAAAAAGAAAGAAAGAAGGAAAGAAAAGAAAAAAAGAAAGAAAGAAGGAAAGAAAGAAGGAAAGAAAAAAGAAAGAAGAAAAAAAGGGAAAGAAAGAAAAAAAGAAAGAAAAAGAAAGAAAGAAGGAAAAAGAAAGAAAGAAAAAAGGGAAAGAGAAAGAAAAAAAGAAAGAAAGAAGGAAAGAAAAGAAAAAGAAAAAGGGAAAGAAAGAAAAAAAGGAAAGAAGAAAGAAAGAAAAAAGAAGAAAAAGAAAAAGAAAGAAAGAAGGAAAGAAAGAAAGAAAAGAAAAAGGAAAGAAAGAAAAAAAAGGAAAGAAGGAAAGAAAAAAGAAAAAAAGAAAGAAAAAAAGAAAGAAAGAAAGAAAAAGAAAAAAAGAAAGGAAAGAAGGAAAGAAAAAAGAAAGAAAAAAGAA
>JAPXFY010006758.1:5000-12084 GCA_030674185.1 Monoplex corrugatus | reverse complement strand
TTTTTTATAAAAAAAAACCGGAGATAGAAAAAACAGAAAGAAAAACAACTAGTGTGAACGTATTTTAAAAATCACTTGCAAAGATCAGAAGAAGCTTCAAACTTTCATCAGATTACGGTCTTTGTACAACATATTTAATAGTTAAAACTTATAGAAAAATGTACAATCAGATGTTAGAATACATGAGTTGAATCATTTGCTTTGGTCCCAACAAATATTTCCATTTTTTTTTCTTTTCTTTCGATTAATGTTTCATGTTTGTTGCTGCTGTACTTAATGCTCTTTAATGCTCCTGTTCTATTAATAAGGATGATGTAGGTAAGGAGGTGGTATGAACCATAACTTCCTGGCTAAATCCATTTATTCAAACTCTGGGTCCAAGATTTTAATTACTTCACTGCTACTTTCACAAACCAATAAATAAAAAACAATATGAAGACGACAATATTAGCTGAAACACTACGTCACTAATTCGCACAAATGGAAAACCCCACCAAGAACAGAAAAAGAATTTACTGCCAACACAATGCATTTGGATTATTGATTCTCTTTGGAAATCATTCAAGATCAAAGGACTAATTTTTCTATCACTGAGTTCCATAATTGTTCAGATCAGGGACAGTGTATTATATTTCTATCCGCCTGAAACTATTTATGAAGAACATGGGACGTCCTTACCTCCATCTCCTCTCAACAGTTTCATGAACACATCAAATAACATGGGCATGGTATATAATTGTAGAAATATCCCTGCCTGTCTGCGATAGGCTTCAGGGCTGGTAACAGGTGAAACAAGCGCGTGCACGAACACGAAATCAGCTCTACTAGTGTCCCTCTTTCGCATTTACGCCCATCACTCACCTTCCTGAATATGAGAAAAGGAAGAAAAAGTTGGTTGTCAGTGAGAATGAATTCTTTTGGGAGAACAGGATTGACAAAAATAATTAGTAGTTTGTGACGAAGCTGGGAACTTCCCTTAGGGTGACAAAGATGGCAGAGACTGAGTGGGTGGTCATTGTAGAGGTGACCTGTGGCTCTCTGGAAAGTGTTTAGTTTCGGTGGGGATGTGATGCGTGAATATAAAAGTAGAGCCATATCAAGTGTTCTAACTTTTAAACAAAGAATACATGTATAATACACTGTTCCTAATCTCCGTTTCCAGTTGAAAATCGTGAAGAACAAAGTATTGCCCGGCTTGCCTTGGTAAAAAAAAAATTAGAAAGATATATTGATTTCCTAGATCCCACCCTCGAAGACCAATTAGCCTTTTTGCCTTTCTGATGTGTTGGTTAAAGATGTGAATAAGAATATGAATTTGAAGCGAGGGAGAGCGGATGGGCGCCGCCCTCGTTGTGCTGGCCCTGGGAAAAAGTCGAGGTTTCTGCCACCTCACTTCCCTACGACCCCAGGGTCATGGAACTATCCAGGTAGGTCCTCAGGACCTGTCCAGCTCATGGGTTTTATGTGCAGGCTTAAGGTTTGTGCCCGTGATCATTCTGGATCTTCTCTATCACATGGCGCCTGTGACATTAATGCATATGGAATTCATTCCGAGTGTGGAGACGTCATCTTGAAAAATTGAAACTGAAAAGGGGGACGTGATCTTTACAGGAGGGTTTGGGTTATTGTCAACCTGCCTCTGTCTGGATGATGTGTCTGTGTGTTGTCCCGTTTAAGGTTCTATTAATGGAAGAAAAAAAGAAGGTATGGGGTCTGGGTGACTATGGAATAGATGTGTGAGAGGGTCATTTTGTATGCAGCTCCATTCTTTTCTATTCCTTCCATGTAAACAGTTTGTTTGTGCCCATGAATAACAGCAGCAGTAGTAACAGTAGAACTGTGTCAAGTATTGTAACTTACACACATCACCTGATCAGCAATACTGTGTGTTATGGACTTGTATCTGTTTACATCATACAGTGCATCTCTCAAAGTTTTATCCCGTTTACGTGCGTACATATCATGTCTGTGTTGCAGCAGAATAGTTGTAAAATGTGAATATCACAACAGGGAACACTGTTAATCTGTCATACTCACAAACAAGTGGTGATGAGGGATTTTCGATGACAACAATTGTCTGCTTTTCTGTCTCTCTTTACCTTTAAACCCACCACCTCATTCTTTGTCTGTGTGTCTATCTGTCTGTATCTCTCTCTGTCTCTGTCTCTCCGTCTGTTTGTCTCTGTCTGTCTGTCTGTCTCTTTCTTTATCTCGCTCTCTGTCTCCCTGTCCTGTCTCTGTGTCTCTGTCTCTCTTTTTGTCTGTCTCTTTCTGTGTCTCTGTTTCTCTGTCTCTGTCTGCCTGTCTGTCTCTCTTTCTCTCTCTCTTTCTCTGTTTGTCTGTCTGTCCGTCTCTCTCTCCCCCTCATTCACCCTCTCAATTTGATCATGTACATTTATGAAACATTAAAAGGTACTGAATACTGTCACGTAATAGGGTTTTAAAAATCACGTGAATAATGTATGGAACGCTTTTCTATGTGGGCTGGCTTGTATGCTGTTGTACACTGTATCTCAGCTTATTTTGAATAAACTGTGTATTCTTCTCTGTCTCTGTGTCTGTCTGTTTCTCTGTTCGTCTGTTGTACGTCTGCATCCATAATGTACTGATTTATTAAATCTCGCAAAGTGTCAACCGGCGTTTCCGCAGCTTGTCCTTTTGATTGGCAGAGTGATGTATGTAACCTGATTAACTTACTGTGTGTGGCAGCTTGACTCACACGGCAGCATTTTGCTTCCTGAATAGTGGATGGTTCCTGGCTGCTCGATGGCTCTTCCATTCTCACACACGTATGTCGTTGACCTTATAGTGGAATGACTGTATGCTTTGCCCCCCCCCCCCCCACCCCCTTCTGCTTGTCTGTGTCTGTCTCTTTCTTTGTCTCTGTCTGTGGTTGTTTCTTTATCTGTCTGTCTCTTTCTCTCTCTGTCTGTCTGTCTCTGTCTGTCTGTCTGTCTGTCTGTCTCTCGCTCTCTCTCTTCTCTCCCCCATCTCTTCTCTCTGTCTTTTTCCACTCTGACTAATAAATGTTTGTGAATTTTGGTCTGGCTCACTAGTGGAGTCTTGCTTGTGAAGTTATGAATGGAGGATAAGGCGCCAGCTGCTATTGCGTGTGGCCCTTCATCTCCCTATGGTCATTTTCAGTCATGCTTGTATTTGTATAGGTGTTTTCTGTACGCGTTTACTGTCCTATTAAATGGACAACCGTACATTTTCGGGTGTTCTCTCTCTCTCTCTCTTACACACACACACACACACACACATATATGTATAATATATATATATATCTATATATGTATATGTATATATATATATGTGTGTATATATATATATATATATATATATTATATATATATATATATGCGCGCACGAAACACACAACAAAAAACACGCGCTTGCGCTTGCTAATAAACATGTTACGTTTAAGCAGCCATGGATTTTTTTGGGGTCCTATCTGGCTTCAAACTTACTCAGTAGTCTGTTGCGTATGCACTTCACCAGAAAGTAGTGAAATTCATGAGGTGCTGATACAACCGCCATCGCTTAAAACAATGTGAAAAAAGTTTGGCATGATAGCTCTGACATGATTCTTATCCGCAGAAAACGGTACGGATTCTCAACAGGGTCAAAGTCAGACATTGTTACGGATATTATTAATTAAGGCAGAACCGTGTATGGCGGTGTTCATCGGGACTGAAATAGCCAGGAATGATACTGCGATCACTTGAGGCAACAGTAACTTGAGGCAGGCTATAGGCTGGGCCAGATGCTGACACTGTCATTGATTCACTCACTCCTGTGTACGCGCGGGGGCCCAGTGAATGAAAGACAATGGCGCTTCTTGTCATTTTTCTGTTCTTGACCTTCACCTGTCTCTTCTCTGTCTCTGTCTGCCAACTCCCTCCCTCCTCTCTCTCTCTTTCTCTCTCTCTCTCTATCTCTCTGTATCCCTCTCTCTGTCTCTCTGTCTCTGACTCTCTCTGTCTCTTTCTCTCTCAGTCTCTGTCTGCGTCCGTCTGTCAACTCCCTCCTCCTCTCTCTCTCTCTTTCTCTTTCTCTCTGTATCCTTCTCTCTGTCTCTCCTCTCTGTCTCTCTGTATGTGTCTGTCTCTGTGTCTCTCTGTGTCTGTGCGTCTGTGTGTCTGTCTGTCTGTCTGTCTGTCTGTCTCTCTCTTTCTCTTTACGTCTCACTGTCTCTGTCTCTGTCTCTCTCTCTTTGTCTCTCTCTCTGTCTCTCTCCAAGAATTGTGAAGAAGCTTCGTTATGTTTGCTTGTGGCAAAATCCAATGACGGCGAAGCTTTGACAGAGAGAACGAAATCCTTGAAATATGATAAGGTCTCCCAGGAATTTACGTCTCTCTCCGTCGAAGTTTCGCCGTGTACACTTCTGGCGAAATCCAATGAAGGCAGAGTATTTTGATGGAGAGAGACGGGAAAGCGTCAGAGATTTATAATAAACAATGAAACTCAAACTGGATAACTTGGGGGACCGATTAGAACATCATATTTTTCAATCATGTATACACCTGGTACATTCATACTAAGGTTTTCTTGTTTTCTAAATGCATACTTGCCACAACATATACCGTGCATCATGCATTGAAATGTACTTTTTTTGCAACACATATGTAACAGCTTCAAACAGGAGTTGCATATAATACCTATGAACATGGTGTATAGGTTTTTATTCGTCTGTTTGTTCGTTTTCATTGTATTTGTCTGTTTGTTCTACTTTTTGTGTGTATGTTGGTTTACTTGTTTGATTATTTACGAGATTGAGTTTTACTATTTAAGTTCTTGTCTCTGTGTTTACATTATTATTTTATTTTTTCTTTCTTTTCTACATAATGAAAATGCAGAGAACAATGAATTATAAATAAAAATAGCAACAAAAACAAAAGCGGCAACAGCTTCAGCAGTAGCAATAAAAGAAAGACTAGTAACAGCATGAGAAGAGTACCATGAAGAAAACGGCCCTGCCAATATTTATAACGCTGATTACTAATAAACAGACTATGGACAGCATCAGCCAGAGCAAAAAGCCACCACTGCCATCCATAGTGGATGTATTTTTTTTATATTTGGTCAAGGTGACCCAACAAACGCATACAGCTCTGTTGGTTATTTTGTGTGTGTGTGTGTGTGTGTGTGTGTGTGTGTGTGTATGTGTGTGCGTGCGCGTATGTGCGTGCGTGCGTGCGTGTATTATGTGTGTGTGTGTGTGCGTGCGTGTGTGTGTTTGTGTGTGTGTGTGTTTGTGTGTGTGTGTTTGTGTGTGTGTGCGTGCGTACGTGTATGTGTGTGTGTGTGTTTGTGTACGCGCGCGTGTGTGTGTGTGTGTGTGTGTGTGTGTGTGTGTGCGCGCGTGTGTGGGGTGTGTGTGTGTGTGTGTGTGTGTTCATGCGTTTTACGTACAAACCTACTGGCAGTTGTCTGAAAGACTCATTATCACTACCACCAACATCAGCAACACAACAGTATCATCTTCTATAGAATAACAAGGATGCCCCCCCCCCCCCACACACACACTCACACACACATTGATTTGTCCAGATCTGACCCTTCATGGTGCCAGAGCATGAAATCAGTGCTTCTGGAATACACAGTTGCTTTCTGGCATACCATCACACTCACACTCACAAGGACACCCACCCATCTCTTCTTTTCCTGAATGTAATTGGATGCTGTGATTGGAAAGGGATAGGCTGGTAGTGGGACTCCCCTGGGAGGAAGGAGTTTGGGGGAGGGAAAAGGGATCTGTGCGTGTGTGTGTGTGTGTGTGTGTGCGCGCGCGTTCGTGCGCGTGTGTGTGTGTGTGTGTGCGCGCGCGTTCGTGTGTGTGGTGTGTGTGTGTGTGTGTGTGTGTGTGTGTGTTTGTTTGTGGTGGTGGTGGTGGTGGTGGTGGTGGTGGGGTGTGTGTGTGTAGATGTGTGTGGTCTGTGTGTGTGTGTGTGTGTGTGTGTATGTGTGTTTGTGGTGGCGGTGATGGTGGTTGGGTTGTGTGTGTGTACATGTATATGTGTGTGGTGTGTGTGTGAGCGTGTGTCGTGTGTGTGTATGTGTACGTGTGTGAGTGTATGTGTGCGTGTGTCTGTGTGTGTGTGTGTGCGTGTGTGTGTGTGTGTGTGTGTGTGTGTGTGTGTGATGGTGGTGGTGTGTGCTTGCGTGCGTGCGCGCGTGCGTGTGTGTGTGTGTGTGTGTGTGTGTGTGTGTGAGTATGTGTGTGTCTGTGTGTGTGTTTTTTTTCTCTTGTGATGAGAGGGCTGCCCTGGAGTGGGTGAGTGGGTGTCATGGAAAGACCAAGAGTAATTATCACTTTGGCCCTGTCCAGCAAAGGTAGTGAGTGAGTGGCCACACTTCCAGCATGTGGCTTGCTCAAGGTTATGGTAAGAACCACACAGAGAAGAGGTCGGGTGTATTGATCGTACTGCATTGTTTTATATTGTATGGTATTGTGTCCGTTACTTATCAAAATATTTTTACCTTGTGAAATCTGATCCGTTATCCCTAAGGAGAGCATATCCACACAGAACATTGCCTTTAATAATCGTTCTGTTTCCGTTCTGTTCTTTAGACATTTTCTTTCCAGCTCTTTGTTTGTTTTATGCTGATGATGAGGTGTTCAAAGTCTATCGATCATTAGTATTGTTAGAATATTGCTTACTGTGTATTCTGTTCAACTGATTGATTTGATGCCATGTATGTACTGTGGACTTTTTGTCTTCGTTGATGATCCCATATACACTACAAGAATGTGACTTGTTGCAGCAGCAGCAGTATAATGAAAAAAAACCCAATCAGTTGACAGTAATGAAATCTGTCAGTTGATCTTCAATATTCTTATTGTCCCTTCTTTCTTTCTCACCAAATATTCTTCAGACACGCAATTATCTCTGGAACTTCCACGTAATCATCCGTACCATCTTCATCAGCTCAAAGTGTAACTGATGTATCATCATTAGAAGCAGGTGAAAAGGATGAGGGAGTCGAAGGGTTAAGTATTTGCATTTGGTGAATAGGGTGCGGGAATTAAGGGGTTAATATATTTCACAATGCCAGTGATAAAATGAATAGATACATCACT
>JAPXFY010006757.1:0-10000 GCA_030674185.1 Monoplex corrugatus | reverse complement strand
GTGACGCCATTGAAGAAATCGAAGAGCCAACTAAATGAGTGTCGCCCATGTTTCTGGTATTGAAGCTGAATGGAGATGTATGCATCTGTTTGGACCTGAAGATATTGAATCAGGGTGTGTAGAGGAAGTCCTACATTATTCCTACGTTTGACGACATCATTCATCAGCTGAGGGGTCCTGCTGTGTTCTCCAAACTCGATGCCCAGTCAGGTTTCTGGCAAATTCCGCTTGACCCAGAGTTCGTCAAGTTCACCACCTTCATCACACCATTAGGAAGATTCTACATGAAATGTCCACCTTTTGAGATTTGAGATCAGCTCCACTCCAGAAATCTTCATGAGATTCAGGAGATCCTCCAGGACATTTAGGGGGCCATATGCTATTTCGATGACATTCTCTGCCACTCCAAGACAGCATTCGAGCATGAAACGTTCCTGTGTCAGGTCCAACAGCGACTAGAAAAGGCAGGACTTCAGCAGAAGAAAAACAAGTGTGAGTAGCGAGTCAGAGATAATTTTTCTTGGGCGCATTGTCAACACCAAAGGTTATCGTCCAGATCCGTCCAAGATCGAGGCGATTCTGAGTCTACCTGAGCCGTCTGATGTCATAGAACTCAGAAGGTGTATGGGTCTTGTAAACTAGCTAGGCAGATACCTTATCCACCTGTCGACTGTTCTGAAGCAACTGAATGATTTTTTGACCAATGAGGCAGCCTGGGCATGGGGTCTTCTGCAAGTGACAATATTTCAGAACGTTCAAGAAATGGTGACAACAACGCCAGTCTTTATTTACAGTGACTCGACAAGTCAACCTTCGTCGAAACCGACAGTTCGTCCTACAGTCTTTGTGGAGGGGGGGAGGGTGGGGTGGAGGGGGGAGGCGTCTCCTTACAAGAACACAAAGAGGGACTGAGCCCAGTTGTACTCTGTCCCAGATCATTGACCAGCACAATGCAAAGGTACACTCAAACAGAGAAAGTGTGCCTAGCCGCAGAGTGTGGGCATGCAAACGTTTTGACAGATATCTTGTGGGACTCGAGAGTTTTGCTCTCTACAGCGACCACAATCCACTGATATCACTCATCAGCTCCAAAGATCTGTCATAAACGCAACTGAGATGTCAGCACATGCTGATTCGACCGATGGCTACATGCTGATCGGCGAGTATCGATCTGGGAAATCGACGGTGACACAAGATATTTATCAGCGGTCTCTCCGCCAACATGAGACAGAAAGCATATCTCCAGGAAGATGTGAACTTTCACTTCAGCATGGTTACTTCGTCATTGGTAGTATCGTATCTGACGAGAAGCTGAACCAGATCAGACAAGTAACCTGGCAAGATGTGACTTGAGAACAGCATTCAACTACACTGTGGCTGGCTGGCCCAAGTATAAGCAAGATGTCTTGTTAGTGGCCAGAGAACTGTTTGACTTTCGAAATGACTGACTGCTCCTGAGAAATGACAGGATGGTCATTCTGTCCTCGGTGAGGAGGGAAATCCTCGACGGTACTCATGATGGACACCTTGGCATTACCAAATGACGAGAACGCGCCAACCAGGGGGTTCAGTGGCCCAGAAAACTGAAGGACATTCAAGACCATGTCGCAGCCTGCAAACACTGCCTTGAGAAAAATCCAGCTCAACCGAGCAAGCCTTTGCTGATGTTAACTTTACCTGACCTATCGTTTCAGTGTCTCACAATCGACATTTGTGAGTTTAAAGGACAGAACTTTCTGGGATGTGGAGACTACTATTCTCACATCAAATACTGTCATCCACAAGATGAAGATCGTTTTCTCACAGCATGGCATTGCTGAGACCGTTGTAACAGGAGTTTTACAAGTTCTTCAAAGATTGGAACTTCCATCCTGTGATGAGCAACGCTCACCATCCTCAATCTGATGATGAGGATGAGAGAGCAGTGAAGTCAGTGAAAGAAATCCTGCAGCAGAAAGATACCACCTGGCTTTGTTGACAGACCATGCCACGCCAATCCCTTCACTAGGACTAATCCCTGTTGAACTTACCTGTGAACGCAGGCTCCAAACAACGCTCCCCATACTACCTCACACCCTCACTCCTCGGATCGTTGATCCTGATAAGGTGCGAAGGGGCGACGAAGAAGTCCTTTAACCCTTTCGCATTTGTATTACAACATGGTATAATTCAAACAGATGACATTGTTCAATGCCTTTAGCCACCATTGTTTTCAGGACTGAAAGTCCTTTTTACATTTAAGTGTAGACAGATTCCTGCATGGATGTGCCAATAGATATGATTTTGCATAAATGTACATGTAGTAGTAGACATAGTCTTTGATGGATGTAGGAGTAGACAGGATCCTTCATGGATGTAGCCAGTAGACAGGATCCTGCATGGATGTAGCTGGTGACAGGATCCTTTATAGATGTAGTTGTAGACAGGATCCTTCATGGGTGTAGTAGTAAACAGACTCTTGCAAATTGTAGCAGTAAATAGAATCAGTAGCCAGAATCCTGCATGGATATAACAGTAGACTGGATCCTTCATGGATGCAGCAGTAGATAGGATCCTGCATGGGTGTAGCAGTAGACAGGATCCTGCACAATTTTAGCAGTAGATTAATCTGCCATGGGTGTGCCAATAGATAGGATCTTGCATGAAAGAAGTAGTAGACAGGATCCTTCATTGATGCTGCAGTAGACAGGATCCTTCATTGATGTAGCAATAGACAGGATCCTTCATGGATATACATTATATAGATCCTCCTGGATCAACAATAGACAGATCCTTCATGGATGTAGTAATAGACAGGATCCTTCATGGATCTAACAGTAGCAGTATCCTTCATGATATAACATGGATATGTTTCGTACATTCAGTCTGTCTTACACCTCAGTCATTTCGAAAGTCAAACAATGACAGGATCCTTCATGAATGTAGCAGTAGACAGGATCCTTCATGGATGTAGCAGTAGACAGGATCCTTCATGATAGTAGCAGTAGACAGGATCCTTCATGGATGTAGCATAGACAGGTTTCTTCATGGAATATAGCAGTGGGACAGATACTTCATAAATGTAGTAGTAGACAGGTTCATTTCCAGAAAAAGGTGGGGAACTTTAAGTTACTCTGTTCTTTTGAGGTCAGTGACACAGCTGCTCTCAATCTACTCGTGTAACCTTCTTGCTGCGTATGCTGATGGATTTCATGGTTAGTGTGGTTAGAACGTTATATGGCCAGTCTGAGCAAGACTGCATCAATTCAATTTTGCCAGAAGAAAGACGTTGTAAATTACATGTAAACAAATGGCTTTGATTTAATCAATGCACAGAGTGAGGTGCAGTTGACGTTAGCCCAGTGAACGCATGATTTCAGTTTCGTGAATGGATGTACTGTTTCGTATCATGTCAGTCTTCCCTAAAAAGTATCTGTTCATCAAGAGCTGTCAATATCATTTTCAAAGGAAACACAACAGAGGGCATAGTACAGTCGATGAAAACTCAAGAATGCACACAGCACAAGAAATAGTCAGAAGTCAGACGAAATTGTACAATTTACGAGAACTTATGAAAGTAGAGAAAATGGTACTTAAAAACACGCCTAAAGACACACAGCATAGGGAATAAACAACAAACAACTAAAAAAAACCACGAATGCACGTAGCACAGGAAATAGTACAACTGAAAAGAAATTCTAAAGACAGTACAGGAAACAGCACAACTCAAAAGAATTTCTGAAGACACAAAGTACAGGATATATCATCATCATCATCATCAGGTGCCCTGCCGCATGGCGTTGGCGACCATGGACTTCCAACCATCTCTATCTCTCGTTGCCCCCAGCATCTCCCCCACCCTCTTCATCCTCAGCCACCTTGCAAGTCCGTCCTGCATTCTCTTCCTGGGTCTACCGGTGCTCTCTTTCCCTCCAGCTTTCCCGTTGTGACCAGGTGGCTCCAAATCCCCCTTCCTCATAAAATGGCCTATAAATATTGCTTGTCTTTTCCTACTCTTCCTTATCAGTGATCGACTTGTGTCTGCCTCCATCAAGACTGTCTCGTTTGTTTTCTTTGCTGTCCATGGTACTCTCAACATTCTTCTGAGAAACCACATCTCGGCTGCCTCAATCCTGCTCTGCTTTGCTTGCTGACTGTCCACGCCTCGCATCCGTACAACAGTATTGGTTCTATATAACATTCAAGGACTCTCTTTCTGATGTTAATTGATAGGCATTTGTTGGTAAAGAATGCTTGTCATCTTCTTGAATGCTGTTTTGGCTTGGCCGATTCTGCCAGCTACTTCCGATGTGCATCTGCCGTCTGATGAAATGACCGTTCCCAGGTATTTGAACTTATTAACCTGTATCAAGGTTGTACCATTTGCTGTTATTTTGCGGAGGGTATTTCATGTTTTTTACTGATCACCATAACTTCAGTCTTCCTGCTGTTTAGTTCCAACCCCTTACCTTTGCTTTCTGTTTCTAGTATATTCACAAGGTTTTGTAGGTCCCTTTCATTTTCTGCAATTACATGTAGCACGGTGTCATCTGCGTACCGAATGTTGTTTATCATTTTCCCTCCAAACTTTAATCCAGGGTCTTCTTCTAGGTTTCTCATGATGTTTTCGCTATATAGTGAAAACAGATCTGTTGACAAAACACAACCCTGTCTGACTCCTCTTTTGATGTTTTGAAAAGAGCTTATATTGTTTTCTATTCTCATTGCAGCTGTTTGTTCCCAGTACATATTCCTTATTATTCGTAGATCTTTTCCATCGACATTGAGTCTCTCCAGTTGGTTGATCAATTCTTCATGCCGTACCCGATCGAAAGCCTTGGTATAGTCAACAAAGCATAAATACAAATCCTTATTCATCTCAACTGACCTCTCTATGATAGTTCTTAGGATGTATATGGCATTAATAGTTCCTTTCCCCTCCACAAATCCACACTGTTCTTCTGCTATTTCTCTTTTGATTCTATTCCTTGTCCTCATCTATGGACAAAGGAAGAACAGGATATAGCACAACTTAAAAGAACACCTGAAAATGCACAGCACAGGAAACAGAACAAGTGAAAATAATTATTGAAGGCATACAGCACAGAAAATAGTACCACTCAAAATAAGTTCTGAAGGCACATAACACGGGAAATAGTGCAATCCATTCTGTCCAGTAGTCTGAACACCACTGAAGGCTAAAACTGTGTTACACAAGAATACAAAAATATTGTGTTTGAAGCAAACTTTGCACACAATGTTGCAGTTTAACTCTCTCTCTCTCTCTCTCTCTCTCTCTCTCTCTCTCTCTTCTCTCCTCTCTCTCCTCTCCCTCTCTCTCTCTCTCTCCACTTCTCTCTATGGTTTTCTTATTGATTGATGGGTGGATGAGTTGGGTGGATGGGATGTTTCAGGGGAGGTTTGGTGGTGGTGGTGTCCATTGTGGTGCTGTTTGTTTTCTCAGAGAATCATTCTTTGTCATACAATCTGCTGTTGGTGAAGACCTCACTCTTGTCAGGGTTCATCACACCAAAAGGGAATTATGGTATACAGGACTACAGACAGGTTTTCACCATGACCAGATACATCTCTGTCCCAGCTGGACATGTCATTATGATCAGTCTGAGAAAAATGGTGAAGTACTATCCAGATGTAGGTGTCACACTGTATGCACACGACAGTACTGGATCTGAAACCTTGGTGTGGAGGTACTGGGTACAATCGCATAACGTGTTTCAGATCCCAAAACTCTCTGTTCAATATACAAACAATTACTGCATGAACACCCCGTGTTTCAGACTGTTCTTTTCCTTTCTCCCTGAAAGCCAAACACCTCCAAAGTTAAGCAGCGGTTTGTTCAACTGTTCTGTCAATCACTATTCCAGTTTTCAGCATCATCTGGATTGTAACATGAAGACAGAGTGTGAAGATGGACAGGATGAAACAGAACACTGTCCCTTCAGCAGTCCTGATTGTCAGGGTTTGGTAGCGTTATGTAACCATTGCTACAAGTTTGTCTGTTTTCCAAGAGTGGACAGTAAAAAAGGTTATTTGTATCGAAAATCGAATAAATTCTGCAGGGCTTTGGGAGGCAAGTTGGGCATGCCCAAATGTGAGGAGGACTGGTCAGGGATAGTTGACAATTTAACCAATCCATATCGATATATTTCCTATCGCATTTGGGTTGGTTTGACTACTAACAACTTCTGGCTTCCCAACATGTACAGAAAGAACCTTATTAGTGAAGACAGGACTGTCCTGTACCATTCTGTGCAGTTTCAATATCCAGACATTCTTGTTACTGGGGTGAAACTATGTATCTTCAAAACTGCCAGCCAGTATATCAGTGATCAGTGTGCTTGGCCTCTGAAAGGCGAGTCTCTTATTTGTGAATTCAGGAAAAAACGGATCCACTATCATTCTCAAGCAATAACTTTGACCAGCACTCCTCTTCCTTTGCACACACACCAATCTCTGATGACGTGTTCTGATGGTCATATAACACACACATTTCTACTGTGTGGTTCACACCAGTACGACGTGTGTGATCAAGATCACACATTCTCTTGTACATTTTCTGATCACTCGTTACACACACATGGGGTATCTTATTCAACAGTTAATAACGTCATTTTAGTCCCTTTATTTACCTGTGATGATGACGTCACCACGTTGTCATACACCCCGGTATGTGACTTTCTACAAGACTGTCAAGATAAGAGTGATGAGTCTTTCTGTAAACATCCTCCTTGTGTCAGCATGTTTACCTGTACTAACGGCCAGTGTGTGTCCTATGATGTTGTCTGTGACAAAGTGTTCCATTGTCAGGACAAATCAGATGAGCTGAGCTGTGTGGGCTCCAGATATAAAGAGAAAGACTGGGCACCAGTTTTTCAATCTCCAGTTCTCATCAACTTCGATGGTATCAACACTTTCATTTCAACCCCTATGAAGTCCAATGAGTCCTGTCCTGACAGCCACTATCGTTGTCCTGGTAAGTTCAATGACTGCCTGCCTGTCTATACACGATGCAATGGAATGTACGACTGTGTAGACCATGAGGACGAAGATGGATGTAATGAATTGACATGTCCAGGATTGTTTCGATGTAGAACGTCTATAATATGTCTAAATGGTGATCACCTGTGTGATGGCTGGCCTCAATGTCCAATGTATGATGATGAATTGTCATGTGATGTGATATGTCCTGTGGGTTGTCTGTGTCAAGGTCACACATTTCTGTGTTATCAACGTTTCTCTGTTCACCTGTTTCCCCAGCTCCGTTACTTGGATGTCACAGGTACAAGTATGAATCTGTCCGATGTAAGTAATCATACTTATCTCATTCATCTGATTCTTGCCCATTGTTCTTTGACTGTCCTGTCCAACATGAAGTTGCCCAACTTAAGGTTTCTTGATCTCACTGGCAACAAACTACAACATGTCAACATGACATATTTTGTTGGTCTAGAAGATCTACAGACATTGTCCCTGTCTAACAATCCTATCACCTCTCTCTACTCTGACCCCTCATCTATTATTCTGCAAAGTGCACTCACAATGATAGATCTGTCATACACCACACTGACAGCGTTTGACTCCAAAGTCTTGTCCAGATTCTTGAAATTACAGAAACTGAATTTAACGTTTACTGCTATCACTACTATCAGCACTGGTGGTTTTCAGTTTATACCAAAGTTAATGGCATTGTACATGGAAGGTAGTCCTGTGAAAACATTTCCACCTGACATATTCAAAGATCTTTCCTGTCTCTGTGTCATATCAGCACTGAATGCTAAATTGTGCTGCAAAGAAATACTACCACACAACTTCGATGATTCGTTTTGCTATTCCTCCAAAGACGACATTTCCTCGTGTGAAGATTTACTTCAATCAGCAATGTATCGAGGGTTTCTCTGGTTAATCAGCTGTCTGTCGTTGTCTGGTAACATCTTCTGTTTTGTAGTACGTTTATGCGCACAGAAAAACACTTCTTCAAGTGGTTTCAGTGTGTTTGTCACCAACCTGACTATGGCTGACTGTCTAATGGGTGTCTACATTACTGTTATTGGCGTGGCAGATGAACTGTTCCGTGGTAGATATCTTCATTATGATGACACATGGACAAGCAGTGTGGCCTGTAAAGTGGCTGGTTTTCTGTGTCTGCTTTCCAGTGAAATATCAGCTTTGACTATTTGGCTAATTACACTGGATCGTTTCATTGTCCTTCACTTTCCATTCAGCACCTTGCGATTTGAGAGAACATCAGCTGCAGTGGCTTGTCTGCTGGCTTGGTTGATTGGCTGGTTTATAGCGTTGTTGCCTTTACTTCCTGTGACATCACACTGGGAGTTCTACGGTCAGACAGGTATCTGTATTCCGCTCCCAGTCACTCGTAAGGATTTTAAAGGACGAGTGTATTCCTTTGGTGTTTTGATCGTCTTTAATTTCATTCTGTTTGTGCTGATTTCAGCAGGCCAAGCTTTTATCTTTTGGTCAATACAGAAGAATGCACTGAAAACTAGCATGACCAAAGCATCACAAGACATGACCATAGCTCGGCGTTTGATCACTGTGGCTGTAACAGACTTCATGTGTTGGTTCCCCATTGGACTGTGTGGTTTTTTTGGCATTGTCTGGTATTCCCATCTCTGGAGAAGTGAACGTGGCCTTGGCCATTTTCATTCTTCCCTTAAATTCTGCTCTGAATCCCTTTGTATATACATATAACACACTGGTAGAAAAACGAAGAAAATCCCAAGAGGCAGAACTGTTAAAGTGGTTGGATTCTCATTATGATTTGCTTGACAGTAAATAACTACAGCATAGACTGGCTCCATGTTAAACCTAAATATATGACAGTCTTGGGTACCTTAAGTACAATATCATTCTGTTAACTTTAAAGCATTTTTCCTTGTAACTGAGGTGGCCACTTCTTCAAAGACATCTTTTGACTGATTTAGGTTGCGTATGATACAGAAGTAACATTTGTGTTATCAATTTTAGAATTTTATTTTTAGAATATTCATATTATCTGGATGGATGTGTGTCCATGTGTGTGTATGTAGGTCTTGTGTGTATGTCAAAAGAATAGTCATGTTCACCTGATAAAACATATTGTAATATGTTGTCTGACTGTCTGGCAGAAAATGAGCTATCAATATTTTCCAGCCATTACTGAATGGATCTTGACAAAAAAAGTTTTTACGACAATATGCATAAAAGTCAAGGTCACATGAATGTAGAAAATATCTAAGATCAACGCTTTTTGAGGAAATTGTGTGAGCAGCACTTTCTTTAGAACTTCCGACAATATTTGAAAATTGTTTTCATTGTTGTGACACTTTAATATTGTTGTCAATGCACGTCAATATTTGTTTCATTTTAAGCCTGTTCAAGGTCACAGTGACTAACCCTCAAGGTCATCTGCATGTCTGTGGTTGCACTGTAGGAAACAAAAATTGGCAAAACTTCAAGGATTTTATGTACATAAGAGCACAATTCTCATTTGTAATTAGATGTAATTCTGTTAATATGTGTCTACTGATGTGCGATTGTTTGAACCATGTGGCCAAGAGAATATCACCACAGTATGAATAAAATGTGATTTGGAGCATATTTTAATTCCTGCAAAAGCTTAACATGTGTAAACGTGTAGGTACATACTTAAGGAAAATCTGGGTAATACTGTCCAAAACAACGTTTGTCCTTACATTTGCATCAATGAAGGCTTTTTTTATTTTTTGCTGAATTTATTCCATGCTCACAATAAACTTCAGGTTTGGTTTTACTTCTGATGTCTGCAGTGTGTGACATGAACAAGAAATGACACTTATATATGATAATCTGCATTTGCATTATATTTAGATCAACCTTTGGAATTCACGTTCTTTTCAATACAGCGTTTCTGTGTGTGTGCACCAGTGTGCATGCGTGCGTAAGTGTGTGTGTGTATTGTGTACGTGAGGGAGAGTGAGTGAGAGAGAGAGAGACAGAGAAAGAGACAGACAGACAGAGACAG
>JAPXFY010006756.1:0-12086 GCA_030674185.1 Monoplex corrugatus | reverse complement strand
GCTAAATCAGCATCCTTTTTGATTAAGTACACAAATTTTGGTGACATTTGACTTCATTCAGGCCTGCTAGAGATTTTTTTTTTAAAACTACTGGTTCTTTATTGGAGGCAGGCTCAGGCTGGCCGGAAGTTCCGGCAGAGGCAGGGCCAGTCACAATGGGGTAAATTTACGTTTGTAATCAGGTTCGTTTCTTTTAAAACTCTAAGTGATAAATGGGAGGGGTTTCGGGACCCAAAGAGGCATATCCTTAACTTATGTGTACGAATGCGTTGGTATGTGTACTTAATTAAATTTATGTGTACGAATGCGTTGTATGTGTACTTAAATTAACTTATGTGTACGAATGCGGTATGGTAAAAACTTAATTAACTTATGTTTTAACGAATGCGTTGGTATGTGTACTTAATTAATTTTATGTGTACGAATGCGTTGGTATGTGTACTTAATTAACTTATGTGTACGAATGCGTTGGTATGTGTTACTTTAATTAACTTATGTGTACGAATGCGTTGGTAGTGTACTTAATTAACTTTGTGTACGAATGCGTTGGTATGTGTACTTAATTAACTTTGTGTACGAATGCTTTGGGTATGTGTACTTAATTTACTTTTTCCATTGAGGTATTGTTTTACATTTGTAGTTGATTATAGCCTTGATATGGCTCTACACAGTCAAAGCTGGTTTTTAAACAAAAATTTACAAGTACAGTTGTTACAGAAAAAAACAATAACAATAAAACGGGTTGTATATCTGAGCACACATCCCTTAGCATAGGGTATGGGCCTTTGATTATGGCTTACACAAGTCAAGCTGGTTTTTTAAACACAAATAACAATTTACAGTTGTTACAGAAATAACAATAACAATAAAACAGTTGTATATCTGAGCACACACCCCTTGGCATGGGGTTTATGGGCCTTGCATGAAATAAACCAGCAATCCCATTCTTTTTTTTTCTTTCTTTTTTTTTTAACTGTTTTTCCTTCTTTTTTTTTTTTTCCCAACTGTTTTCCTCGTACAGTAAGCACAAAGTTTTGCTGCGTCACTGTCGGTCAATCCAGGACACCCAGTCAATTCTTTTTGTAGTATCAGGTTCAATTTTTGCTAAGCTTAAAACGTGTGGGATAAGCACTTTTGTTGTGCTTTGTTTGCAAGTTCACCTATTAGTAGCAGCAACTCTGAGGGAAAATTTCCTAGATTTTGCAGTGGTAATGTTCATGAAAAATGATAGAGAACCATTTAAGGAAGTTTAGACAATTCTGATGTGTGTGTGTGGGGTTGTTTTTGACCCCAAGTTGTGAAAAATATCATTTTCTGAGTTTTAAACTCATTTTACGAAATTTGCAAAATTTTTGAACTAAGGTGCAGAAGGGAAAAACAAGGAATAACTATTTTAATCTTGTTGTAGCCCCCCCCCCCCCCCCCCTTTAGTCCCTGGGGATGCCATGGACTCCATATGAGAGATACCATCTTTTGTCAATTCTTTGCCAGAAATGCCCTCTTTCCTGATACTCAAGTTGAAGCAATTCCTCCTTTGCTTTCTGTCATTTCTTCCTGTGTTGAAATGTATTTTGATACACATGAATGACACTGTTTCCAATTGCTTATAGCAGAGCAAAGGTAGTAACCCATGGGCCTGGAGAGATAATCTGTAGCCCTTTGATCTGGCCATAGATTGAGGCTGCAAATGAAAGGCGTAAGATCTGTCTTGGACAACGACTTTTTCTTTTCTTTTTCTCTGGCTCCTGTTTGACTGACTGACGCTTTTGAAGTTGTGGAGTTTGGGAACACGAGTGAAAGCTTCATGCAACAAGACAAAGTCCCAATATAGTTTGAAGGTGTGAAGCAGATTGTGTTTTTTGTTGTTTTTTCATAAGTATGAATTGGGCTTGTGTTTCGTTTTTGTTTTTGTTTTTTTCCCTTCTTCTTACCCTTTTTTGGTGTATGTGTTGTGCTGTGATCTGAAAACGTTTGGCTCATTCCATTCTTATGATTGTCTTACACTAGCATCAAATTTTGCTCAGTAATCCAGTTATGTAAATATTTTCGAGTATATCATGCATTTAAGTAAAATCTGAAAATCTCAGTTTGATTATCAGAAGGAAAAAACAACAACACCGAAGCAACGATTTCAGACGTTAAGTCTGAGTGGACTCTGTGATTTCAGACATAAAGATTTTAATTGGATATTGCAGGATATGGGCGACATGATGGAGGTGTCTCCCTTTGATGGTCTGGAGGGTGCCACTGGAGGCAGCGACTATGACAACAGTAACTATGGCCACCACCGCAGCCAGATGCATAGCAGCGGCAGCAACAGAGGTCAGTGAGGTGCAGGTTGTATATATTTTGAATTGCATGCCACACAGAACAACTTGTAATTTTTGGTGGATCTTCCTTTGAATTTTTGCAAAATGTTGAAAGGTAGAGGTGTACCTCAAATCTTATCTTGGTGACAGAAAGCAGCGTTTTTTTTGTCAATGACCGTGGTGTTAAAGTGTGCTAATGTACAGTTTGGTGTTCCACACGACTTGACACTTTTGCCCAGTTGTGTTCGTATTGTATTGATTGTTTCTTTGCTGATCAGAAAACTGTATCTCCAGTCACTGATCAGTCATTCATAGATGATAAGGTTAATCAGTTTGGTATTTGTCTTTCATACAGGATTTGGTCACCTGTTTGAGTTATGGAGAACTGTACTTCAGATTAAGTGTTGGATGGACAGAAAGCTAATGCAAACTGAATGACAACAAGAGAATCTTGTGTATTTACACAGACATTTTGTGTTAGTGGTGGTTAGGCGTGTAGTGTACTCACATTTTGGGCTAGAGATCAAGGTTTTATTTTGTGATGATAGTCCTATTGAGTTGTAGATCTCCCAAGATTTGTTGCTCAGTGTATCTGAAAATTCCCCACATTAGTTTCATTCAGACACCAGACTGCTTGCTGCTTTTGTAGGCGGGAAAAAAGTCTCTGCCTTTGTCTGTCTGAATTGGATAATTACAGTATTGTCATTTTGGCTGCCCACAGTACATTTTGGCAAATTACAAAAAACTTCAAAATTACTGTTGCAATACTAGTTTTGAAGGTTTGATTATGTTCAACCCCTTGCATAAATTTTTGCTGGCTTCCAGTCCAATTAGAGGTAGATCCCAACTCTCAGAATCTCTGTTTAATTGTTTGACTCCTGCACCCTTTCCACCAACATCCTGCTTTGCCCACCATGCTAGCCAAGCAAAAACTCAAACCTTTGATTCTCTCACCCTATCCACCAGCTTCCCTGCAGGAAGTTTTTGCAGTCGGTGGATAGGGTGTCAGAGCGGCCTGGAGGGAGATGGTGGTGTCCCGGTGTGCAGTGGCCAGCACCGAACCTGGTGATGCCGAAAGGTGAGTTGAGACAGGTGAGGACAGGGTGTGGGAGTCGAAGGGTTAAACCCTGACAGTAGTGTCCTGGATAGGTTGATATTGCTTGTTGCTTGTTATTCGTGGGAACATTGGAGACATACCAGCATCAGTTGTATGCATTGTCATCATAGTGCTGGCCCTGAGAATAGGTAAGGTCTCATCCTTTTGTTTGCTTACCATGGCAGGTTGTGGGACATCTATGTCTTTTACCAGTATGTACGGTTCACCAGCCTGAGTATTTGTTGTTGCTTGTTACTCAGGGGAGAAATTAAACCAGTACAGTTGCAGTTCCTATGGTTCACCAGCCTCAGTCAGCAACTGTTCCACTGGATCCAATGACACGGAGCACTCCAGTGGGCATTCATCCACTGCTGCCATCAATCATCATTTCCACCATAACCACACCTACGCTACCCAGCCAGGACACACCCCAAGGGAGGTGAGTACTGTTTTATACAGGATACAAAGATAAAATAAGGAAGGGGGAATGCAGGTACCATCTTATAGAGGACACAAGTTTATAATAGCAAATAACATATAGTGACTTGGCTTTTATAGACTGCAAGTCTTTCTATCCACAGCCCAGGGTCCCCCCCCCCCCCCCCAATAATGTGTTTATCTAACATCCTCCATGCATTCATATGTATGTACAAATGCATATACATTACCATGGCATCAAGAGTCAAAAATCATATTATGTACAAATGCATATACATTACCATGGCATCAAGAGTCAAAGACAATGGCTAAGAGTAACATCTGTAAATCATTTGAAAACACTATTACCAGATTGTTGAGACAACAAGAATAATGAAAAATGAAACAGTTAAACAGTTCAATGGTATATGTAATCCAAAACAAGTACGACTGCCGACGTTCAAGCAAACAGGAACCAGAAAAACAAGAAAATAGAATCAGAATGCATATTTAATACAACACGACAAGACCGGTGCAAATTTTCGGCCAACTGGCCTTTGTCAAGTGTAAATGTACGATCACAAACAAACACCAAATACAAAATTATGAGAAAGCGACTAAAACTTCCTTGCTGCTTCATCCAGTCAATATATGTGTTATATGTATGGTATATGTACTTTTTGACTTGTTAAAATAACAAGTGTCAGTTTTTAAAATGACAGGTGTCAATAGTTTTAGTGCATTTTAATAATGCCTTAGCTACAAGTCTTGCCCATCGCATGCTTCAGCCTGTTTCTTTAAAACAAATTCTGAATGCAAAAATACACATGTTCATACATATTGGTACAAATACAGATGGTAGTGTGTCCAGTTGTGTACGTCCTTCATGTCGTGAAGTGTATAAAAGTTCATGGCTGTTGTTCCCAGGTTATAGTGTATCAAATGGATGAGAAATGTTTTAATTGCACCAGTTTTCATTGTACATAATGCCAGTTTCTGTGTTATATGCAGCCGGTTATGCGATGCATTATGATGTGTGTGGATCTTAGCAGTATTTATTGTGTAGTATGAAAGAAGAATCTTTTATGGGGGGGGGGGGGGGGGGGGGGGGGGGGGGGGGAGGGTAAAGGGAAGCGATTGACTTGTCAAGAATTACTTACAGTCATAGATTATGTGCAAGTTGGACTGCCATGTACAGTCTGTCATTTTTATGTATTCACAATCAAGTATTCACCTTGATGTATTCACGGTCAGATTTCTGTCGTCTCACTTTTCTTTTCTTCTTTTTTAAAAATTTTGTTGTGTAATTTGTTTAATTCCTAGCTTTTCTGCAGTGTAAGTAGATCAGCAGTGGCAGATGTGTAAGTTGACCTATGTTGTGATATGTATACAGTTGGAAAATAGAACGTTTTATTTCTATTTCTCTTGTTCTCCCTCACACACACACATATATGCGCGGATACGCCTAGCGTTTAGCTTGCAGCGGCTTGCAGTTCATAATGTGAACTGAGATGTATGTGTAAATGAATAGTGAAATAAAGGAATTAAACATGATGGATAGCAAGGAAGAGCTTTTATTATAACTGAGAAAGTGTGCTATGCTACTTTAACCCTTAGCTGTTCACAAAGCCGGTAACCGCCCTGCTGAAGAATGTGCCGATCCGTTCATAGCGTTTGAGATCGCCCGACCTTTTTCAGCATGTGTGGGAATTCCATCACTACTGGCCTTGCTGTCTTATCGCGCATGTGGTTAGAATCTTGGTCAGTCTCCGCGTTGAATATTCTAAAAATAGTACGAGCATTCTGGGATGCAGGGAACTTTTCCATTCACTACTGAAAGACTTTGTACTGACGCTGTGCTACATTCGAATGCGAATACTAGGAGCTAGCTTTACATCTAGCAGTGCAAATGCGAAAGGGTTAAGGATCGAAAACTAAAAAGATTTTCTTGTTTTTACAGTGAACAACATCAAAATACAATGTAGTAGCAAAAAACGGTATCAATTCATTCATATCATAATAAGATGACCATTTTGGACATCTGACAACATACAACATACAACATACAGAATACATAACAGCATTTCATACACTGAAGGTTTCACAGTGAACACCAAGTTTTAAAAACATGTCATAAAGGTGAATTTGTTCTTTTTTGAGAAATTTGTGGCTTATAGTTATTATTGCAGATTTTTAAAGTATTCTTAATGGTCTTGACAGGTGAAAGCATACGCCAAGAAGGATGGCCCCAGGCAGAAGGTCCGCAGTCTCGTGACTTTAAACGTGCTGAAGAGCTGAAGCTGCCTGTCCCTTTCAAACGCATTGTGGAGTGCCCTGTGGAGGAGTTCACCGACATCATTAGCAAGACCGATCTGACGGAAGCACAGGTCAGTTGTTAGAGTTTGGCTTGGTGACTAATTATACCAGTTTCAATTTTAGTGGCCTTGTTAGTTTAGCTCAGTTGGTTTAAGCAAACCATGTTTGTAACTGAGGGGTCAGGGGTTTAACCTGTTCACTGCTATTCGGTCGGAAGACACGTACACCTCCAGTGCCACCGACTGAATATTTGGTCGGCCACCTTTCCTATTTTTAGCCAGAAACCCCCAACACTTTCAGTGACATGTGAGATATCAACAGAAACTTCAGGATTCCCTTTATAAATAGATGCTAATTATGTATGTGACGTTTATGGTCTTTTCCACCCATGCAACTGAAAAGGTGACCCCCTACAGCTGATTACTATTCAGCGACTGCAAACAATGGTGAACAAGCTCGCTCCAATACCGAGCATCGATCGGGCGCCCGAAGAACAATTTATACAGCAAATGAAGTTGCAGAAATCATTACTTGTGGAACTGATTCTGATTTGCAGTCCTGTTGATTTGTTCGATAAGATGTGAAAATGACTGTAATTTGGCGCATGCAGGCGATATTTCGATGTTGATGTCCGAAGTCAGACTTGACCCAGATAAGAGTCGGAGTGACATTATTAGCACTGGCAATAGTAAAAACGAAAGTACTGCTTCTCCTGATGTGTTGTAAAGTATACTGAACAAGAAAATGTATAGTGTTGTGGGGTTTTCTGGGCTGGATGAAGAGATATGAATTTTTCTTTAGTTTAAGTCAAGAACGTTTAAAACTCCATGGTGCAGGCAATTCACCTCTTCATTTACACTTTGGCTCTGAAGGGGTTTACCTTTGGTAGGCTACAGATTATTAACCCCCAAGACCTTGCCAGCATGTCTGGCTTATGCGCAAATGTAGGGTTTATGCCCGAGCATTTTGAATCTTAACCATCTTATGGCATCTGTGGAATCTGGATGTAGAATTTATTCTGAGCATGGAAACACCATCGTGAGAAAGAAAAAAGTTTCTGAAGACGGCTTCTCCTCCCTGGGAATAAATTCCACATGTACTGACACAACAGATGTCATAAGGTAGATGAAGTGCAAAATGGTCACAGCAAAAGCCCTAGACATCAACATATCAGTCCTGTGGTCAGTAGGCCTTGATACAAGATGTGTAATTTTCAACATGACCATTATGGCCTTTGGCAGCACGGGTGCAGATCACGAATATGCATGAAGAACAAATGTTTCATATCAGAACAGTCACTTTCATGAGTTTGGAGTTTGTTCAGGCGAGGTTCAGCACTTGAGCAGCTCCATATGTGCTTCATCCAAATCTGCTGGCGCCAATCTCACAGACTCCTTGAGCATGTTCTGACAGGGACTTGGGGAGGGGAAAAGGTCAGGCAGGACCTATGAAACACTTCACTGACACCACCAGAATGATTGAAGTATAAAGTGGACAGCAGACAGACCGGTTTCTATGCTTGGGCTGGGATAGAGTGGGAAACGTTAGATCAAGAGTCCACAGAAAAGAGCCAGCCACCCTGCATAGTGACTACAGCCAGATTGTGTTGAGTGTCGGACCCAAGGTTGATAACAGGCACATGGTCATAGAGCGGCCATCATCTGCAAAGTAATAAATTTTCAGGGGCCAAAACATCACCTGACTCTGTCCAGAACTTGATGGTTGAGCAAGAAATAACATTCATGGCATGTGGGTTTTATATATGGTAATTTAACTTGACTCTGCCCAGAATAATGTTGGTACCGTACAGAGCCAGTGCAAGGGGCTTTCCTGGCTTTATCTGGGCACAGCAGCACAAAGGTTAATCCTTTGACTCTCAGTCTGTTCACCTTCCTCTGCCATCCTGTAGAAAGCTGTCAAAAGCTGGTGAATAGGCTGAGGGAGTCAGAGGGCTAATCCAAGGCCACTTGCTGTGCCCAGTATCAGCCAGAAAAGACCTTTATTCACCTCCCAAACTGGCTAAAAATAATGGCCAGTCAGTACCATGTTAGTAACGCCTACTTTCCCACATTGTGATACAGATGATTATGCCTTCCACTTCTGTCAACGTCTGCCATCCATGTTTCCTGCCATCCATGTTTCCTGCCATCCATGTTTCCTGCCAACAAATTTGAAGTAGTTACTTGGTTATGATTTTTTTTTTTAAGGTTAAATCCCCTTATTGCTGATTGTCCCTGCAAGATTGCCGATTTTGACAGTACAAAGTGTGGAGAATTATCCTTGATGATGGTGCCATAGTCTTGATGTATTTTTTTCAAATTACAGTATTATTTGGACAGTTAATCTGGTCAGCATAACAAAGGATCAAAACAGCTTTCAGAAAAGCAAAGTTCATTTGTTGACCAGTTGATAAGAAACACCAGATATGTGCATGCACTCAGAAAATAATGAAGAATTATGTGTGTGTGTGTATTACTCAAGCACTCTTAGCACTGAATCATATAGAGAAGAAAAAAGACCCAAAATCATGAATTCTTTTCTTACACTATTGATAAAGGATTTTCTTTCACTATTCATAAAGGATTGATAAAAGCTTTTGATTTCAGGTCAGATTGAAAATGTGCTAGGTTTAAAAAAAAATCAAAGGAAGATTTTCATAAATATTGCTAAACATTGGATTGCAGGACAAGTATGATGTTTGGATTTTTCTCCATGTTCTTGCTGACCATTTTGATGCTTACTGTACATTCAAATTACAGTATCAGCATTCCCAATCAGCAAATTTTTCTAATAAAAATGTTTCAATTGTACTTCTTTTCTGAACTCTCCAGCTTATGTTTTTGAGCAGATGCTGTACAAATGAAATTATCAGCATTCCTGATCAGTAAACAATTTTTTTGTAAACGACAAAGTTTGAGTTGTATTTTCTTTTTACCTAAAATTTGTCTAAAGTTTGTTAAGTTTGTTTATCCTTTTAAGTCTGAAATTTGTTTAAAGTCAGTAGGTTACTATACATGGAGTTCTTACCCTTACCTCCGGAAACTTCCCAGTTTGTAAGTCATTGTGTGGGGGAGTAAATTTTAGAGAGAAGGTGAATGAAAAGGTGACTTGTTACTGTTCACAGATTGCTCTGATGAGAGACATCCGACGACGGGGAAAGAACAAGGTGGCAGCTCAGAACTGCCGCAAGAGGAAGCTGGATGTACTGACCACGCTGGAGGATAACAAATACGAAACGGCCCGCTTACGGGACAAGCTGGAACAGGAGCGACATGTCTTGAACGTGAGGATGCGCCAGGCCAAAGAGAAGTACAACGCTCTCTACAACCACATCTTCAGCTCCCTGCGTGACGAGGAAGGCCGGCCCTACACCCCCTAGAGTACTGTTTGCAGCAAGCCAGTGACGGCAATGTCTTGTTGGTGCGCAAGTCGACAGGCAGCGCGACGTCCTGTGTGTCCTCCACCTCCCAGCCCCCCTCCAGCAGCAGGCCCCATCGGCACAGTGATCCAGAGCAGCACAAAGACTCTCCCCCACAGAAGAAAAAGAGCAAGGAGTGATCAGCTAAAACCATGTCCTGTCTTGGAGATAGCAGCTTGGGATTGATAGCAATAACTGATTTTATATACGTACATTGGTCTTTAAGGCATAGACTTAAGGGGAAAGTGGCTAACAGCGGGATATCAAGATGGTGAACCACGGAACCTTGTCTCAGATGTGATTACGAGTAAACCTGAAAGTTATCCTTTTGAGTTTTTAGCATTTTCTCTTTTAACTCCCTATCAGGAAACCTAGGAAAGTGGTGTTGACGTTCTCAAACAGCACAAAACAGCAGTGACAGTGGCAAGTAAATCTTGTTCAGTGTAAGATGTAGTTACTGTGTCCCCTTTCCATTGTCTATGGGGTTTTTTTGGGGGGGTGTCGAGGGTTACGTTGCAACCTTTATGTCAGGTCACGCTGTTTGTTGGTGAGCTAGGACATGTGTTGAAAGTGCCTCATTGGTATACGTGTTCTGAAGGTTGTCATAGGATATTGGTACTGTGCAGTCTGCCTGCTTCCTTATTTCTTGTTGCCATATTGCTTTCCCCTGTCCACCGATTCTGCTCATGCCATTGCTGGGGACAAAAAATAAAAACCAAAAAACTTTGGAGTTCAGATGTTGGCACTTTTGGTTGCAGATGGGTTTGACACAAAGCAAACTGCAACATTTCGAACAGCATTGGCAAAAGGGGAGAGGTGGAAAGCGAATAAAGGAAGCACCTGCCTGAGTAGCAAGAGGTCCTTGGTTTATTTCCTGGCTGGAAAGAGATTTAAAACCAAACAAAAAACAAAACAAAAAAATAATGGAGAAAATGACTCATGACTGTAAGATCCAAGCCTGAGGAGTATTAACACAAAAGGTCTTTGCTGTTGCAAAGGCTGGCTGCTTTCCTTTCAGAGTGCCAACAGCCAACATTTCACTTGTAAAAATTCCATTATGACAAAAACTGAATTCAAGTCAAGCAGAACAGGGGTGGCTAGGGATGTTCTCACATCAAGCAGTCACTGCCTTGCAAGACATGGAAAAGTAGTGAGTTGAAATAGGTGGTTTATCTGCCTTAACAGTCAAAAGTGTGGACATGCTATGTCACTGTGTTTTATCAGCACCATCACAAATGTATGCTGTCTGTGCCTTTTTCTCTCTCTCCTCTCTCTCTCTCTCTCTCTCTCTCTCTCTCTCTCTCTCGTTTAATCCATTCATTTTCTTGGTGTTTAGTCATCATTTGTCTTGCCGTAGTAACAATGTCTTTAAAAACGCTAGAAAAAGATTGTCCGTTAGTGCTTTTGTATCAAAAGCAAAACTGATGCTGTTATGCATCGTCCAGCAGCTTCTAAATGATCTCAGTGTATGGGCTGTAAACTCAAAGCAGGTCAGTCTGTGGTCGTGCACCTCAAGCTGCACAGGCTGTGTCACCATATTTTGAAGTACGGTCAAGGTAGACAAACTCCGAACCGGTTTTATAAACTGTTGGTGGTGGCATTATGACATGTTGGTGGTCATGACAGAAAAAAGCACTGGTCATTAGTACATTATGACCGAAATGAAAGTGAACTAAAAATTCCCATGCAGACAACAACTAAACAGAAACACGAAAATAAAACGAGAACATGGGTTTAATTCACAAACAAGGCTAATGCAAATTTTCAGCATCTGGACATCAGCCATGAAAATAATTGGAGAACTTCTCTGATGTTTCATTAAGCAGGTGAAAATATACTGTAGATACAAGTTAAAAAGTCTTAAGGAGTAACATCATTTTTCACACACACACACACACACACACACACACACACACACACACTCACTCACTCACTCACTCACACACACACACACACTCACTCACTCACTCACTCACTCACTCACTCGCTCACACACACACACACACACACACACACACACACACACACACACACACACACACACACACACACACTCCAACTCCAGTTCCATTTCTTGTTTGAGAGATCTGTAACAGGTCCACCAGCTTCATACTTGCAGCCTGTGTTCTTTTATGCTGGGGGGAGGGGGGGGGGAGTTGTAATTATGTATCCATGAACCATGAATACAAATTGTTTGAAAGCTGTGGACATACAGTCTGTGGCTACTCTGATCAAACAGCTGTTTTTTCGTTGTGTCTTGGACACTGTCCAGTGAATTGGGTGTGCTAATTTTCTTAATAGTTTTCATGAATGTTCTCATCCTGTGTGATGTGTAAAATGTGTGGTATGGGAAAGGCAAACATTCTGCTGTACTTTTCTCAGAAACGAGAGGGAGGGGTGGGGTGGGTTTTGAATTTTCGGAAAGTGCATAGTAAGACCAAATCTAGAAAGATGCGTTACACTGCCTTTTAGTGTTACATTGTTAAGAATTTCCCTCTCTTATTAGATACAAACAATTGTCCACAAAAAA
>JAPXFY010006755.1:0-12093 GCA_030674185.1 Monoplex corrugatus | reverse complement strand
CCATTTATATCTTGCAAAAAGAGAGGAGAGAGGAGAGAGAGAGAGGAGAAAACACACACATGGAGACAGAGGGGAGAGAGAGAGGGAGAGAGCCCGAGAGAGAGACAGAGACAGAGAGACAGGAAAGAGAAAGAGACATATATATATAGAGAGAGACAGACAGCCCAGACAGACAGACAGAGAAAACAGACGATAGCCCAGAACAGACACACAGGCAGACACGGGACAGCGACAGAGACACAGACGGGACAGAGACAGAGACAGGACAGACGGGAGAGACAAAGGAGGAAGAGAGAGAGAGAGACCAGAGGAGAAAAAATACAGAAAAGAGAGAGAGAGAGAGAGAGTAGAGAGACGGTTATACGGAAAGAACCGGCAAAGTTTCACCAATCACAAAGTTTTGATTTTAATGCCCAGCTCTGTGGCATGAATGGCGTGGACGTTTTCTGCGATTTCACCACCACAGTTAAATTAGCAGCCGAATTGGCGAGATTAAAGTCTTAACTTTGGTAATCTACGCTATGGGAAAAGACGCAGAAAAAAAATGTTTGCGGTGGTTTTTACGTTCCAAGACGAAGATTAAACGAACCTGACCCAATAAATGATTTTGACGTCATACTCGAAAAGTTCAATGAACATTTTGTTCAAAAACGCAACGCTATCACGAAGAGCAAAATTTCACTTTAGAGTGTAAGTGCTGACGAAACGGTGGAGCAGTATGTTAGCTCCCTTTATGAACTTTGAAATCACTGTGACTTTGAAGAGAGGAGAGGGGAGACGAAGCCATTAGGAAAATCAGAATATTGTAAAAGTGTATTTGGGGGTGAACAATTTCGCATTGTATGATGTATATTTCACTGCAAATAAAAATTTCGTTTCTTTGTTTTCACACACACACACACAACACCCACACACACACACACACACACACACACACACACCCCCACACCACCACACACACACATAGATACATACACACACCATACATACACACACACAATACACACACACACACACAAACACACACCCTACATACACACACCCCACCACACATTCACACACACTACATACACAGATACAGGCACAGACCAAACACACAGACACAAACAAAAACACACACATAAAAACACACATATACACATACACACACACACCCCCACGCACACACACCCCACAACACACACATACACACACACACACACACACACACCACACACACCCTCCAGGGAATAATATCCGAACAGAAGATAACTGAAGCACCACACACATAGAGACGGACATACGCCACACACCCACACACACACACACACACACACACACACACGCACACACATCCACACACACACATACACCACACACCACACACACACACACACACACACACACACAGACGCACACACAGACACAGACACAAACACACAGACACAGACACAAACACACAACACAGACACAAACACACACACACACACACACACACACACACACATATATATATACACACACACACACACACACACACACACACACATACACACAAACGCACATACACATTCACACACACATACATACACACACAGGTACAGGCACAGACACAAACACACAGACACAGACAGACACAGACAACACACACACAGACAAACACACACACACACACATACACACTCACATTCACACACAGAGACACAGACACAGACACGCATAAGACACACACACACACACACACACACACACACACACACACACACACACACACACACACACACCACACACACTCGCACGCGCGCGTACACACAATCTTGACAAACATTAGGAGCTGTCTATTGCGGGATTGAATGATAAAGACGTATCACAAAAAAACTACAACTGAATGTACTCTCACCTTCAGAACTGCTATTGAACTGTCCAGAATGCATCAAAATGGTATCACTGAGGAACTGAAGGAGTCCACAGACTGGTAAAGCGCCCATGGTGCCGGTCGTTACAAAGTTGATCAGAAGCTGTTAGAATTAGCATCGACCTCAAACATCTACTGTTAGAATTTGTATTGACCTCAAGCCTCTATTGTTAGAATTTGTATTGACCTCAAGCCCCTACTGTTAGAATTTGTATTGACCTCAAGCCCCTACTGTTAGAATTTGTATTGACCTCAAGCCCCTACTGTTAGAATTAGTATCGACCTCAAACATCTACTGTTAGAATTTGTATTGACCTCAAGCCCCTACTGTTAGAATTTGTATTGACCTCAGCCCCTACTGTTAGAATTTGTATTGACCTCAAGCCCCTACTGTTAGAATTTGTATCGACCTCAAGCCCCCACTGTTAGAATTTGCATCGACCTCAAGCCCCACTGTTACAATTTGCATCGACCTAAAGCCCCTATTGTTACAATTTGCATCAACCTAAAGCCCCTATTGTTACAATTTGCATCAACCTAAAGCCCCTATTGTTACAATTTGCATCAACCTAAAGCCCCTATTGTTACAATTTGCATCGACCTAAAGCCCCTATTGTTACAATTTGCATCGACCTAAAGCCCCTATTGTTACAATTTGCATCAACCTAAAGCCCCTATTGTTACAATTTGCATCGACCTAAAGCCCCTATTGTTACAATTTGCATCAACCTAAAGCCCCTATTGTTACAATTTGCATCAACCTAAAGCCCCTATTGTTACAATTTGCATCAACCTAAAGCCCCTATTGTTACAATTTGCATCAACCTAAAGCCCCTATTGTTACAATTTGCATCAACCTAAAGCCCCTATTGTTACAATTTGCATCGACCTAAAGCCCCTATTGTTACAATTTGCATCAACCTAAAGCCCCTATTGTTACATTTGCATCGACCTAAAGCCCCTATTGTTACAATTTGCATCAACCTAAAGCCCCTATTGTTACAATTTGCATCGACCTCAAGCCCCTATTGTTACAATTTGCATCGACCTCAAGCCCCTATTGTTACAATTTGCATCGACCTCAAGCACGTAAAACAATGTGTAAAAAACTTGAGTGTGTTACATGCTACCCATTCTCGAAAATCTCTAACCAGAAAAACATGAAGATTGAACCAGAATGCGAATTTAATATAACCATACAATACAGACGCAAATTTTTGGCCAACGGCCTTTGTCAAGCGTGAATATAAGATCAGAAACAAACAAAAAACAAACAAAACAAGCAAACAAAAAAACAAGCAAACAAACAAACAAACAAACAAACAAACAGCAGGAAGTTTCAGTCTTTTTCTCCTAATTGTTGTATCTGGTGTTTGCTTGTTTGTAATCTTACATTCACGCTTGACAAAGGCCAGATAGCCGAAACGTGCGCCTGTCTTGTCTGGTTGTATTAAATACGCGTTCTGATTTTATTTTCATGTGTGTGTGTGCGTGCGTGCGTGCGTGCGTGTGTGTGTGTATGTGTGTGTGTGTGTGTGTGTGTGGTGTGTGTGTGTGTGTGTCTGTGTGTGTGTGTGTGTGTGTCTGTGTGTGTGTGTGTGTGTGGTGTGTGTGTGTGTGTGTGTGTGTTTTGTTGTTGTTGTTGTTGTTTGTTGTTGTTGTTTTTCTTTTTGTTTTTTGTTTTTTTTTGTGGTTCCTGTTTGCTTGGACGCGGGCAGTCACACTTGGTTTGGATTTCGAAAATCTCTGGAAGCAACTGGCTGAGACTGTCAACCAGATTGCACTATTGTGTTACTTTCTTAACCCTTTGACTCCTGCATCCTATCCACCAGCTGCAAAAACTTAACCCATTGACTCCCGCATCCTATCCACCAACTGCAAAAAAATAACCCTTTGACTCCCGCATCCTATCCACCAACTGCAAAAAAATAACCCTTTTACTCCCGCATCCTATCCACCAACAGCAAAACTTAACCCTTTGGCTCCTGTATTCTATCCACCAACTGCAAAAACTTAACCCTTTGACTCCCGCATCCTATCCACCACCTGCAAAAAAACTAACCCTTTGACTCCCGCATCCTATCCACCAACTGCAAAAAAAACTTAACCCTTTGACTCCCGCATCCTATCCACCAGTAGCAAAATCTTAACCCTTTGACTCCCGCATCCTATCCACCAACTGCAAGAACTTAACCCTTTGACTCCCGCATCCTATCCACTAACTGCAAAAACTTAACCCTTTGACTCCTGCATCCTATCCACCAACTGCAAAAACTTAACCCTTTGACTCCTGCATCCTATCCACTAACTGCAAAAACTTAACCCTTTGACTCCTGCATCCTATCCACTAACTGCAAAAACTTACACCTTTGACTCCCGCCATCCTATCCACTAACTGCGAAATCTTAACCCATTGACTCCCCTCATCCTATCCACCAACTGCAAAAAAAACTTAACCTTTGAATTTCGCATCCTATCACCCACAACTGCAAAAACTTAACCCTTTGACTGAAAGCTGGTGGATAGGGTGAGGGACTCAAAGGGTTAAGATTTTGCGACTGGTGGGTAGGGTGCCAGGAGTCAAAGGGTTAAAGATGTTGTTTCAAGCTATATTTTTCACTGTTGTGACAGTTTGCCGTTGTGCTGATTTATCTTGTATCTGATGCTTCTTCAGTGACGTTGAGAAGTAGGCCAACATAACCTGAAATTTTTCGGTAAGCATTTTTGTATGGAAAATGAGGAGGAGAGGAAGGTGTTTTTTTTCTAATAGCTTGACCGTCTCAATTTCTTTTTGTTAATTTTTTTTTTTATGATCATCGCACTTAGAGAGGTTACACCTTTGTACTCGTCTGTTTTTCTTTTCTTTTTTTTTTTCGTCCTGTTTTTCTACGCCACCTCAATGGCCACAGAAGCTGGCACAGTTGGTTTTTTTTTGGTGCTTTTGTTGTTGTTTTTTTTACAATACGATGACGATGATGTCGATGAGGATGATAATCATGATGCTATGGAGTTCTATCTAGGACTGGGGACTGCGTGACAGGGCTGTACTCTACAGCTTACTATCGTCCACATATCTTGGCGTCAGCCAGGCCCGAAAGATACAGACACCTGCGGTGCTGGTCAGAAGATTTGAGCAACCCCTCAATGACGCATCCCGTGAAGTGGATGAGACTCGACTGTGTGGTCCCAGTCTTCCCAATGAGCCCATAGCACGCCCAACTCTGGGTAGGAGCCGATTAGAGCCGAAACAACCCACAATGATTTATGTTTCAAGGGAGTGATGGGGATTCGAATTCACAACCTTCCAGTCGGTAGTCCGTTGTGTCAACCACTACACCACGGCGACTGATTAGCTTTTGTTTCTGTGTGTGTTTTTTTTTGTCAGTTTGTTTGTTTTGTTTTGTTTGCCTTTGAAATTCAGCTGACATAGTGCTACCTGTCTGGCCAATTCCTGACTATCACAGTGCCGAAACAACCCACAATGGTTTGTTGGTTGGTTGCTTGGTTTGTTTGATTTGTTGTATTTAGCCTTTGTGGGCTGTTTTTAGTTTGGTTTTATATATACATCATATGTATATATGTGGCAGGCGTCTCGTGTTGTTGAAAATAAAAAAAGATTGGATTACTCTGTGAACAGTTTTCATTCAAAAATGTTTGATGTGTGTGTTCATTCCTGAATAAACAGTCCCCTGAGGAAGGCCACTGGCCGAAGTACTGGGCTCAAAAACTCTAGTTTGTTGTCTTGTTTCTTTGGTTTATCTACAATATATATATATATACATATATATTATTCTTGCCAACAGATGAAGATAGTTCTTGAATGTTATACGGTTGTGAGGCGTGGACAACCAACACGCAAAGCAAGAACAAGATTGAGGCAGCCAAGATGTGGTTTCTAAGAAGAATGTTGAGAGATAGATAGATAGATAGATAGATAGACAGACAGATAGATAGATAGATAGATAGATAGATAGATGGATAGATAGATAGATAGATAGACAGACGGACAGACGGACAGACGGACTGACAGACAAACAGATAGATAGATAGATCGATAGATAGATAGATAATCGATAAATAAATAGATAGATAGATCGATTGATAGATTGATAGATAGATAGATAGATAGATAGATAGCTAGATAGATAGATCGATCGATAGATAGATAGATAGATAGATAGACAGACAGACAGACAGACAGATAGATAGATAGATAGATAGATAGATAGATAGATAGATAGATAGATAGATAGATAGATAGATAGATATAAAAGTTTTATCCTTTTCTGTGACGTAAACTTTTCATTTAAATGTTCATGAAATCGATTCCTTGAGGCCAATTCTATCGAGCTGTAAGCTTCTTTCTCTGAAGTCTAAACACGCAGTTTGTTTGTTTGTTTGTTTGTTCGTTTGTTTGTTTTGTTTGTTTTTTTTGTTTTTGTTTTTGTTTATTTGTTGGTTGGTTTGTTGGTTGTTGGTTTGTTTGTTTGTTAGTTTATTTGTTTGATTGTTGGTTTCTTCATTTGTTTTCAGAATCGTGTGTTAGGGGAAAGAATAAACGTGTCATTTCGAAATGTATATATTAAGAGTTGCTTCCCTTTTAACAACCCACTCAGACTTACGAACTGTGATTAATCACCTCCCATCCAAAATTTTTTTTTTCTTTTTAAACCAATAAGATCTTCAAAATCTCTTGTGTTTTGGAATCTTGGAGAAAAGTTCGCTCTGACACTTCCTATCAGACTCACTTTATGTTTACTGTAATAAATTTTATTGCATGAAACTTGTAAAAGAAAATTACTTTCCTTTGCAACTTGAAAATAAAAGTTTTCTTTGGTATCTTTCACAGTCTTGTCCATATTGAAATTGGATTTATTTAAAAGAAATTGTAATACAGACATAGCTTTCCCCCTTAAATCGTCTCAATTGAAAATCAATTTCAACTTTCAACACTCTTTTAAACTTAAACTATAAAATATCAAACTTCTTTGTCAAAAGCAGGCAAAGTCAGAAGGTGCATTTTGAAAATAATGACCAAATATGGTTGGTATGTCAGCAAAGCGTCTATGTTGTGATTTATTTTTAATCTGGCAGATGGCTTGAATGTTCCGGTCACTACGGGTGGTGTACATGATTGTAGGTGTTGATTGTGGACCCAGTGGATCAGATCAGGTGGTGCCCCCCTCCACCCCCCCGCCACCCCCCCGAGGGGATGCCGGGGGCTCTTTCAATATAAACTGAATCCCCACTTTTTGCTATTTCCGTGCTAGAATTTTGCTCTTTCCTGTCACTCTCGTTGTTTCTGCCTTGTTCCTTTGTTTTCTGTCATTGTTACCTAATCAGTTTCTGCTTTAATGGTCCATTCACCTTATGTGTTCGATAAAGTCTTATGTACTTTTTCTTAGGATTGATAATTGGGTGCGTGTATTAAGTGCATTTTTGGCTCTAGGGAGGTGAGATATGCGGAAGTAATTTTAGGTAATTGATGCCTGTTTTTTGTACATGTTTTGGCGTCCTTAAGTATGCTCATATTTGTTTTCAGATGTGTTTTCTAAATCCACTGTGCGATAAATTGGACGGAGTGGTCAACGCCAGGGGCATGTCCTTAGATTATGTGCGTGAATGCATTGATGTGTGTACCTAATTGTCTGTTCTCTCTCTCTCTCTCTTCTCTCCTCTCTCTCCTCTCTCTCTCTCTCTCTCTTCTCTCTCTCTCTCTCTCTCCTTCTCTCTGTCTGTCTCTGTCTTTGTCTCTCTCTCTCTCTCTGTCTCTCTCTTTACCACTGTTTAAGTTTTCTATGTTTTGAAGCGGGTATAGCCCTGATATGGCTCTACGCAGTCGGCTGGGCTTTAAACAACAATAACAGTATCAGTAACAGATCAGGTGGTGGAGCTGGTTGTGGTAGCGTTACATAAGGTATGGTAGTGATAGACCGTGGTATCAGGCTGACTGTAGCTTTGGACTGGACATCTGCTGGTAGTCTAGTTGGTGAACCATCAGCAGGAAGACTGAAGTCATGGTGATCTGTAAAAAACATGAAATCCCCTCATGCAAAATAACAGCAACGGCACAACCTTGAGACAGGTTGATAAGCTTAAATACCTAGGAACGATCATTTCACCAGACGGCAGATGCACATCAGAAATAGCCAGCAGAATCGGCCCAATCCAAAACAGCAATCAAGAAAATGACAAGCTTCTTACCAACAAATGCCTATCCATTAACATCAGGAAGTGAGTTCTTGAATATTATATAGAACCAATACTGTTATATGGTTGTGAGGCGTGGACAGTCAACAAGCAAAGCCAGAACAAAACAGAGGCAGCCGTCGGCCATATCACCTGAGGTGGGGTGCTGACGTAAAAACCGAACCAAATCAAGTCACTTGCATTCAAGATAAGCAACTCATTCATCAATCCCCCCCCCCCCTAACCCACCTTCACCCCCCGGGTTTTTGTTGCTGTTGTGGTTGTTGTTTTGTTTTTCATGTCCATTTAAAATAACGAAGATTGTGTCATAATACTGACCGGATAGAGACGTATGTATGTGACAGAAACATTACTTTTACACGGCTGTTTCTCCATGGATCGCTATCAAATTTGGGTCAAAGAATTTGCATTAACCTCAATCCTCTACTGCTAGAATTTGCATTGACCTCAAGCACCTACTGTTAGAATAAAATGGCATATAGATGTTACCTGTCTGTTCCTAATCTTCCTTATGAATGATCTTCTTGTGACTGCCTCAGTCAAGACTGTCTTGTTTGTTTTCTTTGCTGTCCATGGAACTCTCAACGTTCTTCTTAGAAACCACATCTCGGCTGCCTCAATCTTGTTCTGGCTTTGCTTGTTGGCTGTCCACGCCTCACAACCGTATACCAGTATCGGTTCTATATAACATTTTTAAGAACTCTCTTCTTGATGTTAATTGATAGGCATTTGTTGGTAAGAACGCTTTTCATCTTCCTGAATGCTGTTTTGGCTTGGCCGATTCTGCTGCCTATTTAAGAGTCTATTGTATATATATTTGTGACCTCCCACCACAAAATCAGTCTTAACTAGCATTTTGAGCGTTTGAGATATACATATTAACTGGAAAGTGTACACTCTGCTGATTGTTTTGGTACTTGAATAAAGTTTGTATTAAAAAATAATGTAGAAGTTATGTATGTTTAAAGTCATTAAGTTGTATGACGGCCATTTTGAGAAAACGCCTCTAAAATTTTTGTGTGCTCTCCTACACATTTTCCTTAAATTTCTTTATTTGGTGGCTTTGACCCAGTTCGTTTCTAATTTTCGCTGTCATTATCTGAAAGGTGCACCAAAGAGCTTTCCATCATGTATTACATGTGTGGGTACTGTACAGGTTACGGTTCATAATAAGAGACAAACAAAAGTACTTTTTGGTAGGAAATTGCGTTCTTTCTGCTGCGATCAGTGCATTGAAATACCGATTTAAATTGATAAATGATTTTTTTCAAGAAAAAAATTTCTGTGGGGGACAGATCATAGTCTACAGAAATCAATTTTGAGAAAAAGTCAAAACACCCCAGATAGACCCTCAGTCACCTTTTCAGCTCCTAGTGTTGTTCGACTGACTGCGAGTTAAGACTGATTTCGTGGTGGGAGGTCACATTTATGTAATGTCTTTCGATCTGTGGACCCACAACGCTCTGTGGACAAGCGCACCTGGACCTTGTACACGCGTAAGAAACATCTTTCAACGAGTCGTGACAGAGACATGAACTAAAGAGATCGGTATCACATGATTTCTCTTGGGAACACTATCTCGCTTGATCCACATATAGAATTCAGAGGGAATTTGTTTCTTTCTTTCCTTGTTTTCTGTTGTTGTTTTTTTGTTTGTTTTTCCTACTTCACATTAACGGCCACATAATTTAAAATAATATTCCACAAATGCCATGATGATGGATATTGATAATCATGATGCAATGGATTTTCATTCACCATTGAGACTGCGTGACATGGGTTCTGCTCTATGCTTACTTTCATGATATATTATCGCGTCAACCAGGCCCGAGAGATACTGAAACCTGCGATGTTCGTCCGGAAAGTTGATCGACACCCTGAATATCGCATCTGTGGAGTGGACAAGACTGGATTGTGTGGTCCCAGTCTTCCCAATCGTAGCACGTTCAACTGTTTGTAGGAGTCGAAAAACAAAAGAGAAGAGAAGATAGAGAGAGAGACAGACAGACAGAGAGGGAGAGAGAGAGAGAGACAGACAGGCAGAGACAGAGAGACAGAGACACAGAGAGAGAGACACAGAGAGAGAGACAGAGAGAGGAAGAGACAGAGACAGAGAGAGAAAGAGACAGAGAATGAGACAGAGAGAAAGAGAGAGGAGAGAGAGAGAGAAGAGAGAGAGAGAGACAGACGACAGACAGACAGACAGAGACAGAGACAGACAGAGAGAGACAGAGACAGAGACAGACAGAGAGACAGAGACAGAGAGAGAGACAGACAGAGAGAAAGAGACAGAGAGAGAGAAAACAGAGAGACAGAGACAGAGAGAGAGACAGACAGAGAGACAGAGACAGAGAGAGAGACAGAGACAGAAAGAAAGAGAGAGAGAGAGAAAAGAGACACAGAGAAACAGAGAGAGAGAGACACACACAGAGAGACAGAGAGACACAGAGAGAGAAAGAGACACAGAGAAAGAGAGAGAGAGAGAGACACACAGAGACACAGAGAGACAGAGAGAGAGAAAGAGACACAGAGAGACACAGAGAGACAGAGAGAGAGAGAAAGAGAGAAAGAGACACAGAGAGACACAGAGAGACAGAGAAAGAGAGAAAGAGAGAAAGGGGACACAGAGAGACACAGAGAGACAGAGAGAGAGAGAAAGCGAGAAAGAGACACAGAAAGACACAGAGAGACAGAGAAAGAGAGAAAGAGACACAGAGAGACACAGAGAGACAGAGAGACAGAGAAGAGAGAAAGAGACACAAAGAGACAGAGAGACAGAGAAAGAGAGAAAGAGACACAGAGAGACACAAGAGACACAGAGAGAGGAGAAGAGAGAAAGAGACACAGAGAGACACAGAGAGACAGAGAAAGAGAGAAAGAGAGAAAGAGACACAGAGAGACACAGAGAGAGAGAGAAAGAGAGAAAGAGACACAGAGAGACACAGAAGACAGAGAAGAGAGAAAGAGGAGAAAGAGGACACAGAGAGACACAGAGAGAGAGAGAAAGAGAGAAAGAGACACAGGAGACACAGAGAGCCCAGAGAAAGAGAGAAAGAGAGAAGAGACACAGAGAGACACAGAGAGAGAGAGAAAGAGAGAAAGAGAGACAGAGAGACACAGAGAGACAGAGAAAGAGAGAAAGAGAGAAAGAGACACAGAGAGACTCAGAGACACAGAGAGACAGAGAAAGAGAGAAAGAGACACAGAGAGACACAGAGAGACAGAGAAAGAGAGAAAGAGAGAAAGAGACACAGAGAGACTCAGAGAGACAGAGAAAGAAGAAAGAGACACAGAGAGACACAGAGAGACAGAGAGACAGAGAAAGAGAGAAAGAGACACAAAGAGACAGAGAGACAGAGAAAGAGAGAAAGAGACACAGAGAGACACAGAGAGACACAGAGAGACAGAGAAAGAGAGAAAGAGACACAAGAGACAGAGAGACAAGAAAGAGACAAAAGAGACAGAGAGACAGAAAAAGAGAGAAAGAGAGAAAGAGACACAAAGAGACAGAGAGAGACAGAAAAAGAGAGAAAGAGAGAAAGAGACACAAAGAGACAGAGGACAGAGAAAGAGAGAAAGAGACACAAAGAGACAGAGGGGACAGAGAAAGAGAGAAAGAGAGAAAGAGACACAAAGAGACACAGAGAAACAAGAAGAGAGAAAGAGACACAAAGGACACAGAGAGACAGAGAAAGAGAGAAAAAGACACAAAGAGACACAGGGGGAACAAGAAAGAGACACAAAGAACACAGAGAGACAGAGAAAGAGAAAAAGAGACACAAAGAGACACAGAGAGACAGAGAAAAGAGAAAGGACACAAAAGACACAGAGAACAGAGAAAGAGAGAAAGAGACACAAAGAACAGAGAAGAGAGAAAGAGACACAAAGAACACAGAGACAAAAAAGAGAGAAAGAGACACAAAGAGACAAAAAAGAGACACAGAGAGACAGAGAAAAGAGAACAATGGACCAAGCAGCGGGGAAGTTTC
>JAPXFY010006754.1:0-12095 GCA_030674185.1 Monoplex corrugatus | reverse complement strand
ACGCTTTCAAAAATAAGGGCGAAGCAGCAAATATCCCCACGAGAAACCCCAAACTTTTCACCCTTTCAGTTAATGAAAAGAGTAACAGAAAAAAATAATAAAAGGGGAAAAGCAGAATGAGAACAAAAAGCACTAAAAATAAAACAGGGGCTGCGATGAAATTTCTTTTTGCTTCTTTTTTTTTTTTTTCTTTCTCCTTTTTTCGTTTTGTCCACTTGTGCCATTGGGGTTTCCCCAAGAAGGAAAAGAGTTGCCCCCCCAAAGCTTTTTAGATGAAAGGACTAAAGTGGAAGGCGTTTTGAGGGTGAAATTTTTTCTCTCACCGCCATAAATTCCCCCCAGCCCTTCCTTGATCTGGGCCCTGCCTGTGGTTTTAAATTTTAAAGGGTTATCTTTATGTTGGTTTTTTTCATTATCATGCTTGTTGAGCCTGCTGGTTTTGAGTTCCTTTTTTTTGGTCAGATGATCGGATCAATTGATCCTCTGTTGATGAATGTGATGGTGGACCACTAGCTGCTGTTCCCACCAGTTCTTTGATCATGGTGTAGCGGGTCATGTCGCGTCTGATCTTGTTGACAGTTCTCAAACAACGCGTCCAATTCGTTTTCTTTATACCAAAACAAAAGAGAAGAAATCATCATCATCGACATCGTCGTCATCATCATCGACGTCGTCGTCGTCGTCGTCGTCGTCGTCATTGTCGCCGCCGTCGTCGTCGTCGTCGTCGGCATCGTCGTCATCATCATCATCATCATCATCAGCATCATCATCATCATCATCATCATCATCATCATCATCATCATCATCATCATCATATGTGTGTGTGTGTGTGTGTGTGTGTGTGTGTGTGTGTGTGTGTGTGTGTGTGTGTGTGTGTGTGTGTGTGTGTGTGTGTGTGTGTGTGTGTGTGTGTGTGTTCGTTCTTTAATTTAACGTCTTTTCACTATAAGTGATATTAGACGGGGGAGGGGGGAAGGGGAAATTATTTAAAAAAAAAAAAAAAAAAAAAAAGTGAACAAAATAAAATGTAGAACGATAGTTGGACGGGTTGGATTTGGGCAGAGGGAAGACAGAGGAAAAAGACATTAGCAGGTGGGGGAACAGTAAAATGGAACGAGAACTTAACACTAACAATTAACTTCAATAACGTGAAGGGAAATTGTAACACTAAAATACAAACCGAATAAAGTTAAAGTAATGCATTAACAGGACTGTGAACTAATGATTCTGAAATTCTAACTAACAACGTTTGATCTGATGTAATTTTCTGGAAATGATTTTCAGAATACTTTTCTTGAGTAAACATTTTCGGTAAAAAAGAACGTAGCATTTTGCAGTAGAATAAACAGTGAAACAGTGTGAACTGTTCGCCGCAAATACACTTGACATTTTTACAATATTTTGTTCTCAATGCGTTTAGCTGAATACGAAAACAAACAGCAACAATCGATCTCATATGATACATAGAAGAATACTGCAATTTTTTACATACATTTTGAACGGTAAGTTTTATCATTTGTTGTGACACAAACTGTTCATCTGAATGTTCAAGAAATCGAGTCCATGAGGCTGATTCGAGCAAGTTGCAAGCTTCTTTTACGGAGGTATGAACATGTAATTCTATAGCATTATCAGCATTCTGGGCGCCTTGCTTAGCTGCTCTGTCAACTACTTCGTTGCCGTGAAGACCAACATGAGAAGGCACCCAGCATAAACTGATATCTGTACCTTTGACCCTTAAACGATGTATAAGATGATTTGCCTCAGTAATTAAATCAGGTCTTGTGTCGGCATTAAAAGACCGTAAGGCATATAATACAGATTTTGAGTCAACAAAGAGAACTACTTTGAAAGACATGGGTTTAAGATTTACTAGATAATGCAATGCTTGATTAATAGCGACTAATTCCGCTGTAAAGATCGATAAGTTTGCCCCAACGAAAAATGACTTTTTTATCTTAAATTTTGGAACATAAAATGCTGCTCCAGCACATTTATTTTCTAAGACTGATCCATCGGTAAAAATGTGAAGGTGGGTACGGTATTTTTCATCGATGTGTTCTCTTGCTGTGGATATCGAAATGTTGACGTTTTCAGATTTCTTAGTGTCTGTATAATCAATATCAAAAGAGGCTTTTTGCATTTCACATGTAGGGATAGGCGTTGTTGATGGTGTCTCAGCTATTTCATCCATATTTATGTTAGACTGTTTGACCAAGTCAGATATGTAAGTTGAAACAGTCATTTGTGATGAAATGCTTTTTGCTCGCTTTGGAAAGTCAACATCAGACCTGATTTTAATTTCCTTACTCACAAAATTGTCCGTTTGTGAAGTAGTTCTAACTGCAAATTTTGCTGTCGCTAGCTCACGATAGTTGTTCAGAGGCAGAATTCCAGCAACTTTGTACGTTTCCAGATTAGAGGCATGAGTAGGGACACCTAGAGCAATTTTAATACTTTTGCAGTCTAAGCTTTGTATCTTCTTTAATAAATATTTTGGTGCACTGAAAAACACTTCTTGCGCATAGGATAATTTAGATCGTACAAGTGCTGTTGACAGATGAATTAGTATGTTCGTATCCATTCCCCAAGGTAATCGGCTTATTATCTTTAGAAAATTTAGGGCTTTTCTTGCTTTTGTTGAAATATAATCAAAATGGACATTCCAGTTTAATTTCGATGTCATAAAGACTCCCAGAAATTTTACAACCTGTTTGTAATGTAACACTTCACCAAGCAATCTGAAAGTAGGCAAGTTACTTAAAGTACCACCAGAATTAAATAGCATCATGTTAGTTTTTTCCGCTGACAACGACAGACCATTTTCTAACATATAGTTTCCAAGATTATCAAGATCAGATTGATACAATTTCCTAATGTAATTCTGTGCTCTCTGTGGAGTTGTCTTTTTTTAAAGTAATATTCATCCAAATACATATATCATCAGCATACTGTGCCAAAACAACACGATTTGAGAGTGCTTTAGGAAGATCCTGTATAAGGATATTAAATAAAAGCGGTGCTATCACTGAACCTTGTGGAATTCCCATATCAAGATGTCGTGAAGTAGAATAACTAGTTCCCACTCTTGCCTGAATAGTTCTATTGGCTAAAAAAGACTTAATGTAATCATACATATTGCCAGATAAACCAATAGATTTCAGCTTGTACAATAAACGCGTATGCCAAACTTGATCGTAAGCTTTTTTCACATCAAAAAATGTAGCTAAAAGACTTTTTCTGCGGGCAAACTCTTTCTTGATGTGAGTGGTAAGTTTAACCAGGTGCTCAACTGTAGATCTCCCTTTTCTAAAACCAGCCTGATTTACTGGAATAACGTTATTTTTATCACAGTAATGTACAAGTCTGTTTAATACCAATTTTTCCAATAGTTTGCTCGTATGGGACGTTAAAGCAATAGGTCTGTAACTGTTTTTATTGTTTTTAGGCTTTCCTGCTTTTAATACTGGTATAACAACAGACGTTTGCCATAATTGTGGTATAGTTCCACCAGCCCAGCATTTCTGAAAAAATTTGTGTAAAAAAATAATATAGTTTTCTGGAAGATGTTTAATCATTTCAGTTGAAACTGCATCAACACCTACCGAACTCCTTTTGTTGCGCAGAGACAAGATAGTGTTTTTTAACTCTTCTAAGGTGATTGGAGAATTAAACCAGAGATCATTTTGAGGTATTGGATCAGTGTAGATAGGGTTGTTAGCTGCCATTTCCCTGTAGTGTTTGCAGGTAGGAGTCAAACCATCTACTTTACTATTTTGGGCAAAAAGTTCCACAAAAGTTTCAGCTTTGTCCATGTCGGAAAGAAATTTGTGACTTGTATCAATCATTATTGGACACCTAGGTAAGTTGGCTCCATTTTTCATTTGATTCATTTTTGTCCATACTTTATGGAAATCCTTGAAATCTGAAATTTCTTTTGTGCAGTATGATGCCCAGTAATTTTTCTTTGCTTCAGCGATGATTTTATTACACTGGGTGTTAGCTTTTTTCATTTCCATATGATCTTCAGGTTTCCTGCTTTTGATGTAGATTTTGTATTTCTCTTTTTTATACTGAACTGCTTGCTCACATACCTCCGTCCACCAAACATTACCCAAACGGTTATTAGACTTAAAAGTTTTGAGTTTCGGGATGGAAAGGTCTGCAGCAGCTAGAACTGACTCCTGGAATTTAGAAAACATAACGTCTACATTTTCACTTTCATAATGTGTGAAATCTCGATTAGAAAGAACAGTCTGAAACAAGGACCAATCAGCGCGTGTATAATTATATTTTGGTATAATATCAGGAATGCTGTCTTTCATCCTGATGTTTTCGTTAGTTAGTGTTATGAGGAAAGGTAAGTGATCACTTCCTAAAGTATCTCTGTGAGTGTCCCAGGTACAGCAGGGTACTAATTCTGGTGAGATTAAAGACAGATCGATGGCTGTTGCCCGATGTTTGGAAATATCAGGAATTCTAGTGACACTCCCATCATTCAAAAGGTAAAGCGAACTGTCAACTATATTTTCTACTAAACGATTGCTTGTCACAGTACAGCAATCTTTTTCCCAAAACGGGGAGTGGGAATTAAAGTCTCCACCTATTAGCCATTTACCGTGCAGCAGATCCGGAATCGTGCGCAGCCATTCTGTGTTGTGGTCATTTGGACCTGTTGGCAGGTAGACTGACAAAACGTGATATGTGATATTGTAACTCTTTAAGTATGTATATCGCAGTGGCTACTTTCTTCCCGGGATTCCCATAGGCATACACTGGTGGATAATAGTAATTTTGGAAATTGGGAAGTTTGGTTGGTATAACATTAAGCGACTGCAGAATCAAGACTTCACACTGATTTGAGGCAAGGAAATGTTCCAGGTATGCTGAATTGGTGGAAATAGACCTACAATTCCACTGTAAAAAATTGATTTTCATTGTCGGCTAATCCCTTATTTTCAATTAACGGTGATTTGTTTGAAAATCACGTATATTTGGTTTTCTGTGTACGAGGAAAATGGGGAGGGGGGGGGGGGAATGATTACTTTTACTACAAAGTAAAGGTAGAAACAAAAAATGAGTAAAACTATGGAGAAAAGAAGTCCTACTAATCAAGATAAGACTTTTGATCTAGAACAGAAATAAATTATAAATAAATTAAATAATAGTATAGTGTGTGTGTGTGTGTGTGTGTGTGTGTGTGTGTGTGTGTGTGTGTGTGTGTGTGTATGTTGTGTTACTCTTTAAAAAGCAATAACATACTTGCTTATCTTAGCAATGTCCAGCAATTATTTCTGTATTAAGATTGTATTCTTCTTCTTCTTCTTCTTCGTCAACAACAACAACAACAACAACAACAACAACGGCAACAACAGCAACAACAACAACCGCAATAGTCGTAGTCGTCGTCGTCGTCGTAGTAGTAATAGTAGTAGTAGTAGTAGTAGTAGTAGTAGTAGTAATAGTAGTAATAATAATAATAATCATCATCATCAAATAACAATAATAATAATGATGATGATGATAATAATAATAATAATAAAAAAAATAACAACAATAATAGTAATGATAATAATAATAATAATGATCATATGATAATGACAATAATTCTGATAATGATGATGATGATGATACGATGATGATGGTCATGATGATGCTGATGATGGTCATGATGATGATGATACTAAAGATGGGATGCTGCTGTTGCTGGTGGTGGTGGTGGTAATAAGAATAACAATAACACTAATACAATGATAATAACAATGATAATAATAATATTGATGATAATAATATAACAAAAATAGAACCAAAACAAAGTCAACAAGATAATATATCAATCCAGTGGTTCCTAATCTTCAGAAAAAGCGAGAAAAAGAATAATATGAAAATCTCCACTTTTTAGAGAGAGAAAACTAATCAGAAAGAAAGAGTTAGAGGGAGAAGAAAAAGTAGAAAAAAAGTAGAGAAAGAAGAAGAAGAAGACAATCTTAAGTAGATAAAGAAGAAGAAGAAGAAGAAGAAGAAGAAGAAGAAGAAGAAGAAGAAGAAGAAGAAGAAGAAGAAGAAGAAGAAGAAGAAGAAGAAGAAGAAGAAGAAGAAGAATACAATCTTAATACAGAAATAATTGCTGGACATTGCTAAGATAAGCAAGTATGTTATTGCTTTTCAAAGAGTAACACTTTTCTTTCCCTCTATATTGCACTTCCTGACTGGCCCATATTATTCTAAACTTCACAGCACTTGCCTGAGTGAACTTTTGAAGAATTAGCCCATATCACTTTTAAACTTCACAGTCAGACATTTCAGTCTTGTTATTCTTGAACCACAAAAACTTGCCCAAAAGGATTTGTTACGAGAGAATAGAACTTTCCATTCTGTTGTTGTCACATACTAGTTGATTAATAAGTGACTTCAGCACTGTCCATACACCATTTGCCTAACGCTGACACATGAATCCACCTTGCAAGGAAGATGTTGAAATCATGCTACCCTATAAAGCATGTTATCAGCCATACAGTGCATTTACAAAAGGACAAAGCAGTAAATCTCTCTCTCACAGGAACAACCATATTTCATCCACAGTGACATGAAGGACATTGCAGAAAACGTTAGAGAGGAGAAAGAGAACAGAAGAACTGAATGGCAGGGGTTTATGACAGTTCCTTTTTCTCCTTTGCATGGGAAAGCAAGACATAACCTGAATAAAATGAAAGGATCCTGCATTTCTATGAGTGTTTATGTGTCCATATTTGCTTTTTTTTTTTTTCATAAATTTTTGCAAGCAAATTAAATAGATTGTTTTTCTTTTTATGCCGAAACATTTCAAACCAAAGATATTACAACAGCTGACAGTCTATGAATATTCAAAATACTTGACACAAACTTACGAGTTTCTTTAGTCTTAAAATAAATCAAATGCATTTAAAAAGGCTACGTATGACTTTAAAGTAGTATATATAAATGTCTCGTACCTATAACCTAAACTTAAAAAGGAAATCTCCCCATGAATCTAAAGAACATTTTCTAAACTTAAAAAAGAAATCTCCCCCTGAATCTAAAAAAAAATCCATTTTCCTAATAATGGTCTCACATCATTTCATATTTTTGGGCTTCCTTTTGTGAAAAAAAGCACTTTTTATACTATTGAACTTGATAAACTGGACCGGCTCTGAATTGAATTTAAGCAAAATTGTCATTAAATATTCTCCACATTGTACTGGATTCTGGTAATTGGCAAAGTTTCATCATTTTGAACAAAGACACTTTAGAACTTTCTGAAGGTGTTGGTAAGTTAGCAGGTGATAGAAATCGCCATTTAAGACAAATACAAAATCAGATATCACGATAGTGAAAAAAATGGAATTCTCTCATTGTTATAATCTAAACTAAGAAAAGATGTCCACATGAGCTTAAAGTACCATTTCTTTACCAGTGGATTTTATCATTTCACACTTTTTATCTTGTCCAGATTTATCTTTCCCAGCTCAGCTAAACACTCAAGAAATTATCTGATTTGTTGTTTTTGTCTGATATCAAGTCAATATTCGTTTCCTTTTTGTCTGTTGTATACGGTGGACAAAGATCAGTTGACCAAAAATGTGTGCCTATCTTGCATTAGTTATTTCAAATGCGCGTTCTCATTCAGTTTCAACTGTTTCTGGTGGAGTGTTAGTTGAAAGAACCTCATCATTCTTTACAGAAGCAAATATAGAAAGTCATCCAAATAATCTATTCCTGGACGTCGTGAGTTGACTTGCAGTCTTTGTCAATAGTATTTAAAGCTCCCGAGAGGATCACCTGTCAATGGGTCAATGGTGAGATGAGACACATGAATCTCTTCGGAAAATACCCCCAGCTCGGACGGAATGGGCAGAGAATATCACAAGAAGACTCAGCAGCAACACACAATGCTTATCAAAAAGTAAAGAACAAAACAGGAGCATCAGTCAAATCAAGTCACAACTATTCTTGTCTTAAAATGGAAAACTACAGAAACAGCTATGAATGATGTGAAGTCTGTAAGAAGACAGCGGCGAACCCATGTGGGAAAATAGACAAACAGTTATAATTTATCAAAGAAACCAGAAGGCAGAAAAAAGAAGGAGGAGAAGAAAAACAAAACAAAACAAAAAACAAATTGAGACCAACTGGTAAAGTCATTCTGAAAAACTCTTTTTCTTTGGCACAAATAAATATTATTACAAGAAATGTGTAATTTGTCCTTCTCAAAATCACTGTAACCTTGAAGAAACTTCCGTTGAACTAATAAAACTTATGCACTGAGTACAGTGGTAGACTGCCAAACTATCAAAAGCCAGAATGTAAGTCTTGTCAGAGGTTACTGAGAAAGTGCTAGTCACACACCCTCTTTTGATAAAAAAAAAACCAAAAACACCAAAAACAAAAACAAAACAAAAAAAGAACAAACACCCCACCCCCTAAAACTAGTGATGTTTTGGGACTTTCGTTTGTTTTCTGTGACCTTGACCTTAGTGATTTACTTCTCAACTAATGCTTTCGCAATAACTCAATGGTATACAAACTTCATCCACATCTGATATAGAAACAGATGAAAAAATCTGGCTAAAACACTGTTGTCAGGTAGACACACACACACACACACACACACACACACACACACACACACACACACACACACACACACACACACACACATACACACACACACACACACACACACACACACACACACACACACACACACACATATATATATATATATATATTACTCACATGCAAACACACACACACACACAAAGACATACATACATGCAAACACTCGCACACACAAATATTCCACACTCACTCACTCACACACACACACACACACACACACACACACACACACACACACACACACACACACACACACACACACACACACACACTCACAAAGACACACACACATACCATACACAAACACACAAACACAGACACACACACACACCAAACACACACACACACACACGCAAACACACACACAAACACACGCACACACACTCACATGCACACACACACACACACACACACACACACACACACACACACACACACACACACACACACACACAAATACATCACACACACACACACCATACACAAACACACACACATACACATACACACACACACACACACGCGCGCACACACACAGACACACACACACACACACACACATACACACACACACAAATCACAGAGAAGAGAACATTAAATCAGTCTCAGGATTCACTGTCCCCTCCCTGACCTGTCTCTGTAAAGAGAGAAACCTAAAAACCAAACATACACACACACTGATGCACACACACACACAAACTATATGTTAGAAACTATATGGAAACTATATGTTAGAAAATGGTCTGTCGTTGTCGGCAGAAAAAACTAACATGATGCTGTTTGATCCTGGTGGTAACTCAAATAACTTGCCTACTTTCAAATTGCTTGGTGAAGTGTTAAATTACAAACAGGTCGTAACATTTCTGGGAGTTTACATCACTTCAAAATTAAGCTGGAATGTTCATTTTGATTATATTTTAACAAAAGCACGAAAAACCTTAAATTTTTTAAAGATAATAAGCAAATTACCCTGGGGAATGGATACAAATATACTGATTCATCTGTCAACAGCGCTGGTCAGGTCTAAATTATCCTATGCGCAAGAAGTTTTTTCAATGCACATAAATATTTACTAAAAAAGATTCAGAATTTGGACTGCAAAAGTCTTAAAATTGCACTAGGTGTACCAACTCATGCTTCTACTCTGGAAACGTACAAAGTTGCTGGAATTCTACCTCTACACAACCATCGTGAGCTAGCTACAGCAAAGTTTGCAATTAGAACTACTTCACAAACGAATAATTTTGTGAGCAAAGAAATTAAAATCAGGTCTGATATTGACTTTCCAAAACGAGCAAAAAACATTTCATCACAAATTACAACCGCAACTTACATATCTGACCTAATCAAACAATCCAGCATAACTATGGATGAAATAGCCGAAAAACCAACGTTAACGCCTATCCCTACATGGGAAATGCTAAAGGCCACGTTTGATCTCGATTATGCAGACGTTAAAAAAGATGATAATGTTAACATTACGCTATCCACAGCTTGTGAACACATCGATGAAAAGTACCGTACCAACCTCCACATTTTTACTGATGGGTCAGTCTTAGCAAATCAGAGCGCTGGAGCAGCGTTTCATGTTCTAAAATTTAACATTAAAAAGTCTTTTTTCATTGGGGCAAATGTATCTATATATACAGCAGAATTGGTCGCTGTTGTTCAAGCGTTGCATTATTTAATAAGCCTTCGGCCTGTGCCTTTCAAAGTAGTTCTGTTTGTTGATTCAAAATCTGTATTATATGCCTTACAGTCTTTTGATACAGACACAAGACCTGATTTAATAATTGAGGCAAATCATCTAATACACTGTTTAAAGGTAAATGGCTCGGAAATCAGTTTATGCTGGGTGCCTTCTCACGTTGGTCTTCACGGCAACAACGTAGTTGACAGAGCAGCTAAATCCGGTGCACTCCGTTTTGAAAATTCCATAGAATTACATGTTAACACCTCGGTAAAAGAAGCTTACAACTCGCTAGAATTAGCATCATGGATTCGATTTCATGAACATTTAAATGAAAAATTTGTGTCTCAAAAAAGAATCAAAGTTTCAGTTAAAAATATCTGTAAAAAAATGCAGTATTCTTCGATATATCATTTGAGATTAATTGTTACCACATATTTTCGTATTCAACTGAACGCTTTGAAAACAAAATATTGTAAAAACGTTTTATGTATTTGCGGTGAACAATTCACATTGTATCACTGTTTGTTTTACTGCAGAAAGCTTCGTTATTTTTTACCAAAGATGTTTACACAAGGAAACTATCTTGAAAAGCATTTTAAAGAAGTGATATCAGATCAAGTTCTGTTAGTTAAAATTTCAGAATCATTGGCTAACAGTCCTGTTAATGCGTTACTTTAAGGTTATTATTTTAATTATCATTATCTTATTTTGTTTTGTTTTGCTTTTTATGATGATTTTTCTTTTACATTTGATGTTAGCGTTGTTCTAGTTTCATTTCTCTGATCATCCATATCATTTTTCTAAAGACCTTGCCGATTCCTTTTAATTTTTTTTCCGTCTCTTACTCTGTTCCCTTCTTTCCCCCTCCTCCCCCCCCCCCCAAAAAAAAATCATCCTCCATGCCATTTTTATCCGTCTAATATCACTTATAGTGAAAAGACGTTAAATCAAGGAACGAACACACACACAAGGAAAAAATCAAGATGCTCTCTTTCCTCTCTCTATCTCTCTCTCTCGATCTCTCTTCTTCTCTCTGTCTCTCTCGATCTCTTTCCCTCTTTTTCTCTCTCTCTTGCCATCTCTCTCGCTCTCTCCCCTCTCTCCCTATATCACACTCCCTTCCCCCTCTCTCTTTCAGTGTAATTGTGCACTCACACTCACACACACAAGCACTTTACATATTTTATTGAATGTGGAAGTACCATACCACTACATCAAATATCTAATATCAAACTACGTCGACTATGGATCCTCTATTTGGTTCTCAAATACTTGACTGAGGTCTTCAGTCTGTTTTAACATGTAGGATAGACAAGTCAACGTGGCGATGTGGTTGCCACTATAGTCTACTGAGTGGGCGATCGTGGGCCCAAATCCCCATTAGCAGAAGAAAAAGTGGGATCCTATGGTCCAGATCGCTTTATACCCAGAGCTGAATGCTATGTGCTGATTGAAAAGACCCTGACCACACAGTCGAGTTTCATGGACCTTATGGGATGTGTCAGTGAGGCAAGCGAATTAGAGCACCTAATCACAACAGGAACGCTGGAGGGGAAAAGAGTACCATGTAGACCCAGAGAAAAATATGTTGAACGGACTTGCGTTGTGGATGAAGACAGAGAAGGTGGAAGATGTACTTGCAGCGAGAAAGGATAGATTCATAATGAAGGCCATGACCGCCAATGCCATGCGGCAGGGCACATTATAATGATGATGATGGTCAATGAGGATGTTGCTAAAATACCTAACCAATACCCTATGTGTC